>JAJHZJ010000309.1:5065000-5220000 GCA_023548195.1 Bettongia penicillata ogilbyi
TACCTCTTTAAAAAATGATATGCACCCTATTTGCCAGATTGCTTACTACAATCTAGATAACCCTCATAGTTACTGTGAGGGTCAAATTAGATGATATATGTAAAGCTGTTGGCATAGTGTCTGATACATAGGAGGCATTTTATAAATTGATAGTTTTCACCCCCATACGCACTGTATAACAAACTTGGCCAATGAAATGTCAGGGTAAACAGGTATCATTCCATTAAAAGCCATGTTACAATAAGATAGGTCCAATCTTCTGGTCAATATTGTGTGTGTGGTGTAGGTCATGTGTTGTGTGTGTGGTGTGTGTGTGTAGGATAATGGGGTAGGTAAAAACTGCTACTTGGGGACACTTGCTGCATTATACATAGGAGAGCTATTTTCAGGCCTACAAATGGCATCTGCTTTGCCAATAAGGAGTTTGGATAAATCATACTATGTGGAAAGTTAGGTGCTGTAAGAATTAGCAATAGCTAAATTAGTGTGTACTTCTGCTTAAATTAGATGACCTTCTATTTCCAAGGATGACACAGAGGGCAAGTTAGTTGCCAGAAACTGAATGAGAGATGAGTTACTCTCTAAATATAAAATCCTCCACTTGGTTTTCAAAGTCCTTCACAACCTGGGCCCTCCCACCGTTTTAGTCTTCTTATCCCCTGTACATATTCTATCATCCAGTAACACTGGTCTCCTTCATGCTCTTCCCACAAGATACTCCATCCCTCAACTCCTGGTATTTCTCCTATGCCTTGAATTCTCTCCCTTTTCATCTGTCTCTTGGATTTCTTTAAGTATCAGCTAATGTCCCACCTTTTGCAAGAAATATTTCCCAATTCCCCATAATAATAGTGTCTTCCCTTGAAGAATATCTCCAGTTTCTCCAGTATATATTTTTGTTTGTGAGTCACCTCCCCCATTAGACTGTGAATTCCTTGAGAAGGAACTGTTTTTTGCCTTTCTATGCATTCCCAGTGGTTAGCACACAGTAGGTGCTAAAAAAACTATTGCTAACTGAAGAACAACAAGAAAAATAAATATATAAGATATAAAAAGACAAGAAATGCTAAAACTAAATATAGAAACTATATCAATTTTTGCCAAAGGGGTCCAATGGTCCAATATTCACTATATGCTGAGAGAGAAAAAGTCACCAGTGAGCATTTTAAATGCCTATGCCTCTATCAGAACTAAAATCTTAAATAAGGCAATGATGCAAAAAGGCAACTTGGTACAGACATAATCAAAGGTGGTTTAAAAAAACAACAACACTCATATGTGCTTGGGGGAGTGGGGTACGGGAAAAAGAAACAGGAAAGAGATATCAGATTTCACTGGTATGGAAACTCCTGGTAAGAACATTCCTTTCACAAACACAGATCTACAACTGATCTTGGAGATTTAAGTGAGTTGTCCAGGGTCACATGACTAGTATGTGTAAGAAACAGGATCTGAATCCAGAATTCCTTGATTCAAAGACAGCTTTTTGTCTACTATGACTCATGGATTTCTTAAACACAAAAAATCTCAAGGGACTCCAAATTTAGGTTGTAGCTCATTTTTTTTTTCCTTTAAAAATAACTCTGGAGGCTTAGAATAATTTCGAAAGTGATTGAATTAAGGGTATTGTTTAATTCTGATATCTACAGATGTTTCCTACATTAAGGGAAAATTATTAGTTTCTAAACTCCAAAATAAGCTTGGTCCCAAGAGAAAAGATGGGGGGCAGAATGTGCTCCTCTCCATTTGTTGAAAGGGAAGATGGGTTATATGAGTGAAATATTGCATATGGCGGCAGACATGTTCAAATGAATTCAGTTTTGCCAAACTTTTTTCCCCTGTTAATATCTTAGGGAATACTGGAGATAGGAGGGTATATTTGGAAATAAAATTTGAAAATAAAGGATGGATATTAAAAAAAAATCCGAATATATGTAAAAAATTAAATCTCAATGTAGAGAACTGATGGAAATTAACGATCGGTCTACATATACAAAAAAAGAGGTATAAGAAAACTATGTTTAATGAGAGGCTGGAGCACTTGTTTTTACAACCTGAACATATAGCACTTAAACCCTAGTTACAGGCATTGGTATATGACTCATTTCATCACATAAACAAAGCTCCTAAGTGATACTTACTAACTCTTGTTTGTATAGTAGTGTATATGCTGCACAGCATTGTCTCACATGAGTCTCCCAAGAACCCTATGAAGTAAACAGGGCAGGTATTATCCTGATTTTATAGATGTGAAAATGGAGCTCAAAAAGACTGAGACTTACCCAAGTTTTTATGGTTAGCAAAGACAGTGAGGCCCAGTGGTTAAGAGAACAAGATCTGGAGTCAGGAAGAGCTGGGTTCATATCCCAGCCTTTAAAATACTAGATGTGTGACCATGGGTAAGCCTTTAACTCCTGAGGATGCTTCCGTAAAAAGGAATAATGCCTAAAATACCTAATTCACAGGTCTGTTTTAGGGTAATAGATGTATTATATATAATACTATAGTATACTGTATATATATATATATATATAGTATAGTATAATACTACAGTCCTATATAAATAGTGGTCACTACTAGTAGTAATTAGCAGAACTAGAATCCAAATCTTGATTTTCTGATTCCTTACCAATGCTTTGCCCAGCATATTTAACTATATATGTATATATTGCTCATGACTTTTTTGGAAGTACTTCCACAGCCAGTTTAAGAACCACAAAAAATCTATTCCCCGCAATGGTATTTCCTGCCCTGATCATCTATCCATCATTGGTGTAAGCAATTCCTGTGAAGAAGGGGCCTTCCTTCCTTGATATCAACTATACCAACTGAAAACTTAATTGCTACATGGCAAGGTAAGCAAACCCTAGAGTCTCAGGCATGTCAACACCCCCACCCCAGACCACCTTCTAGTTCAACCCCAGAGAGCCATTACACAAAGAAACAACTTCTGGGAAGACAGAATCTGGCAACTGTTTCTACGAGTATTGCAACCCCATATGCAGAAAAGAATATTCTCACTATCAAAGTCCTTGGGAGACTGTTAAATAGTTTAGGATCTATGGAAATGACATTAAAGAAGGTGCATTACTATCTTCTTTGCCAGAGCACTCCAAGGTGAAAACTATAATGTAATCTCCTCCATTAAAACTCGAGCTCCTTTAGAGGAAACTGCCTCTGTTTTTCTACTTGTATCCCCAGTACTTAGCAGGGTGCTTTGCAAGTAGTCATCATTTAATAAATAGTTTTTCATTGATTTATGGGGATTGACTTTGAATAACTTTAGACAGATTTTTAATCAAAAGGGCAGAGATTTGCCACAATTGAGACTACTCAATAGAATGTGGTACTTACTCTGAAATCAATAACCAAGGAAGCCCTGCAAAAAATGTTTTCAAAAATGGCAACATAGTTGGGATAAGCATACATATAGATAGCTTCCTAATGACTGCACTGAAAAAGCACACTAATTCTGATGTCTAAGTTCTGGTACATTTGCCGTGACCATTAGCCACATTGGTCTGTGAAATCCAAAACTCAGCCCTCCTCCTAGGTAGGAGCCAATCACTGGCTATTATGACAAATTTCTACTACCAGACTCGCTACTTAACTAGGAGATTTTACTTGAATCATTCTATATTTAGGTAGTATAATCCTATCATTTTAAAGATGAAGGGGTTGAGGCCAGATATGCTGAGTGAGGAGGTGTCCAAGTTGAGAACACTGGACAAGCCAGGCCACTGTCAGTCTCATGGGGGTTGTTCATCTCACTACAGTCTCTGCGTTAGGCCATCACTTAGACTCTTCACTTGTTTTTATTTCTCTTTAGATGGGGAAAGAGAGACAGAGACAGACAGACAGACAGAGAGAGGGATAGGTAAAAGAGGGGCAGGGAGGGAGATGTGGTGCGTTTGAAAGATTTTATGCAAAGCAAAAGAAATGTGTGTGCATGTATATGTATGTATGCACATACGTACATGTAGGCCCACACAAATAAATGTATATTTGTATATCTGTGTCTCTGTCCATGTAGTTAAGAGCTCCACATCACTGACATTTGGCAACTCTGTGGGTGTGGGAACGGGTAGAGTGCCAGGTGCAGCACGGACAACAACATTCCTCTTTCCCCACACCCCAAAACAATTCCTTTGACTGACACTAAATATCCAGCATTAACAGATTAGCATGCCCTAGTTCTTTATTGTATATAGTAGAATTTTAGCCCAATAATGCTTATACTGAAAATTATATGAAAAGTCAGGTGTTGAAAAATCCAGATCTTTAAAAGTTTATGAGCAAAAGGCAGGGAAATAAATATACAAATATAAATGCTTTAAAAAACTACTTTTGCAAATGTTAATACAGAATTTCATGTTTTATTCACAATACCTAAAGTCTTAAATGTTATTTTGTCATATCATTAAACATTATGGTTGGGAGCAGGTATGGTAAACGAAAAAGCTGCTTTGCCCAAATAATATTTTCAAAAATTCTTTAATACTGCAACAAGCTCTGTTTCTGAGATTTTAAAAAAATAAGAAGTGATATAATTAAACCTATTGGCTAATTTTTTTTTCTTTTACTACCAGGACAAATGGGAGTAATGAAACTTCTCTCAAACTTAAGATTTTAGAAAGCACCATTTTTCTAACTATTGCATTATAGTGAGATATCCCTTATTCTTGTAAATATTTCCCTTTAGTCTATAATGTTTCTTTGGTTAATTTAAAAGGTTCTTGAGAATTTAGAATCAAGTTTAACCCATGGAGTATGTATTATTTATTCATTAAAAGCAATTAAGGTATTAAAAAAAGATATGATTAGGTACAAATTTCTATGTTCCTGGCTTTTTCTTTTTTGTTTTTTTAAAGAGAGAATATATTTAGAAGCTCATGAAACTACTTCAAAACCCAAACAGGGATTTCTAGACTTAGTTGTACTTTAAAGAATGGTAAACCCGAAATAGTTTATCTAAACTCAAACTGTATTCTTGCATGAAATGTTAGGCTAAAGTAAAGTACTATCTATCAAAGTATACTGCACATGATCCTCAACAAATATCTGGTGAATGTTGAAATAAATTAAGATATACCAGCCCCAAGTCCCTAAAAGAGTTTTAATACTGAAGACAGGAACATGGAAAGGTATAGTAATGATAGCATACAGGTGCTCATGTTAAAATTTCATGTTTAATGAAACCACAAATACTATGCTTTTTCTTAAAAATTCAGATCTTTCTAGTACATGATTTAAAAGTCTATATTATATAGCAGACTTATTCTGAAGGATGTGTCAAAAGAGCCTTACATGCAATGACAAAAATCTAATCTGGCAAATTATAGAAAGCTATATTCAGATTTAATAATGGCAGCCATAAACAGGCATTCTGTTCCACTACCTCTACAGGAAAAGGTAAGTAACATACCTCACTAACACCAGAAAGTTAATTTGGACTGGTAATAACATTTCATTAGAACTGAACTGCATAAAATGTCTTAAGAATCCCCAACCATACTATTAATATTAGGTCTTATCTAATGTCCCAGACTGAGACATCGTTAGTATTAACATTTACTGAACTTGATTCTATACCATTGAGAGTAAAGTCATTTATTCTGGGGACATTTTATGACTACTATGTTTACATAGCCCCTAATGACTGTCTAAGTCTCCCAAATAAGCTACAGCACTAATTTCTAACACCTGACTACTTTCCTCTAAGCTGTATAAATAAATTTCATTGTGACTTAATACTAAGAATAAAAGGATAATGTACTAGGATTATAAATCTAGAGCTGCAAGGCACAAAATTAGTAACACTTTTTCCTTAATTACCCAAGTGTAATCTGAAATATCTGACTTAAGCACAATGCCATTTGGGCAACCATTATTCACTATTCACTGTATACCCAGAACTGTGCTGGTCTAGATTAACATAATAGGATGAAAGGCATCAATGTAATTTCCACATTTTATGTTTCTTCAGGCAAAGTGCCTATACTAACCTGCTTTCATGAGCACTGTGAAAACATACCGTCACTGCACATGAAACAGCCTGAAAATTTAAAGTGTTCAAAGTAAAACAAACAAAAAACTGCACAGAAGTAAAAGCGAAGTCCAAATTAAACCAACAAACAGCACTCACGTTGATGCCCAACCCATCAAAGGGTTTTCCCATCGCTCTCTGGTATCAAACTCCATCTTCCATTTCTTTGTGTTGTTTACTCCAGATTGCATGTTATTGCGAGTAGGAACAAAAATCTGAACTTTTCTGGTTTTGATATGTTCCTCTGGAACACCAGTCAATGTAGTGATATCCTAAAAAGAAATAAGCAATTAAACATGTTTCAGAAAGAGTACATACCCATAAATGTGCTTCTATAGTTCCCTTTCTTTACACGAATCTATTCATTCACATTTCATTATTTATATAGACAGGTTTTCTACATTTTCTTGTTACTTAATTTCTCAGTCAGATATCAAAGATAAAGACATCCAACAAATCTCTATGAAAATGAAAGGGGTCTTACTGATGTTCTGAGACATTTCCTTTAATTCTCCCTACACTGTCAGTTTTACTGGTCAAAAAAGAAAAAAAAATCCTGTAGAAGCTTTTACAAATAGTTGCTAAACTGATACATACAGAATACCCTACCAACTTAACAAAGCAGGAATATTAATTTTTAGGATATCCTGCTGGAAGAAGGCCCTCCATGAACTGGCATCAGGAGAAAATGAAAACAAGATTCTTCAGCTTGGAGATAATAAACACATTAACTAAACTTTAAGTAGGAAAAAACATAATAACAACAAATCCTATAATCAATGTCTGACTATGGAAAATAAGTCATTTCTTTTACAGGAAGAACTGAAACCATTAAAAAAATGAAACTAATTAAAACTCAATACAGCATTTTTATCTGCCTATGTTGACATTTTCTAGGACAAGGATAATTCAAACCTAATCTGTACTCCAAAGTTAAGGTGGTGAAATTTTATAATTTATTGTGTGCTAAATATTAAGGTTGAACTTTCTGGACCACTCCTCCCTCCCCAACCCTCTTACATCCCTGGTCAATTACAAAATATTAATGTGGTGAATATCCAGAGATATGGTAATCTGCATTAAATATATTTAACAAGTCTAGGCAATACTGACTTGAGACAGAATAACTAGATAAATACACTTAATAAAATATTTCTGTCCCTATTTAGTAATGGTAAAAGATTTTAATCTGAAAAATAATTAGCACTGCTTCCAAATCATTCCCAGAAATGAAACATATCTTAATTCACATTTCACTTAATAAAGTAAGCTTTGAACAATTTAAGATGACCAGTGTGGGAATGGGGTAAACATGAAATGCTTATAGTATAATTATAAAATTAAAAATGCTTTCATTTGCAAATAATAAGCCTATGTCCAAAACTATGTTCTTTAACTCTTGTAAGTAATGTATGTTATTTTTTCATAAAAAACTACCTCAATAAATGTTTGGGCTCAATGAGTAAATACTGACAAAACTTTCTTTGGTTTTAAATAAAAGTAGTTGTTTATGGTCGATATATGCTTAGTAATGCTAAAAATAAAAAAAATAATACTATTACTCAAAGCTACAACATACATAGGGGAAAGATTGACAGGTACTTCTGACTATACTAGTCTAATACACCCACAAGATTTAAAAAGCAATACACTTTAAAGTTTTTTATTTTAGTTGGCAATAAATGTTATGCTTAACACAATGCTTTTCCACCTGTACCAATAATGAGGTGTGGTTTCTCTGTCACAGCTTGTCTGTTTACAGAAACTATCAAAATGATACACATATATTTACACAAATATGCATTCCAAGTATGTGCCTACATTACAAAAAAGAAAAGAAAAGCAAACAATAGCTGCATGATATCTGAATTGTCCCATATTGCAATGACAGAAAAACTAAGGGTAAAACCCAGAATTCTAGTAAAACTGACTTCCATCAACCCACGAGTGAACTGTAGGAATAACAGTAAAGCAGTATTTTTAAAATATGAGGACCAACTCCCAAGAAAATGAATTTGAGATAAGATTGGATGCTCAATCTAGTTTTTGAAAGAGAATTTCTCTGTATTCTAGGTACTGAAATTTATAAAATAAACATATGTAACATTAAGTTGGTTTTTTTCCTTGATCTGTGCAGAATTGCAGTATAACATGAATTATGACAAAAACCTCCTGAAATTAATAAAAGTATTTATTGTTTCAATTAGACAGTAAATAAACCACACAGTATTGTCAATCTCTTTATGTTTGACTTTTAACTGCTAAAGTTTCCATGACTTCTGGGAATATAGCAATTATTTATTGATATCTTCCCCAATTTAAAGCTGGCACTTGAACAGACGATTCTCAGGACAATGAGTTTCTGGATTTTGAAGCCCAAGTTGTCCTGACATAGAATCACTGTTTTTGCTTGCAGTAGACATGTAAGGTACTGTAGCATAGCTGAGCTGTTGCCAAAGATAGAGAATAAAAAAGCTTGGCATCTATCACATACTTGACACCTAAAGGGCACAGAAGCTCTAAAATTCCTATTCCCTGTAGGCGCACTCTTAGTCTAGACAAACTGATTTCTCACACTTTTAAAATGCATTACAACACTCTATTGTGATCATTTCATCCACGCAGCTTCAGCTAGTGACAGAAGAACCTGTCCTTTAAGCGACATTTCAATGGGCTAAAGCTCCCGCTCCAAGATGCCATTAAAACAATATAATACTTGAAAAGAACTATGCTGCACTAAGTTGAACTCTGTACTCTGTCCTCAATGCTTTGCTTTGAGTCCAAGTTCTCAATGAGCTACCTGTGAATCAATTTTCAAGAACAAAATATCTGAAAGCCATTTTAGGTTAGAAGTATGATCGAGATTTTTTTTTTTGGATAAGCTGCTTGATTTTTGTTATTACAATTAAAAATCAATTTAAAAGTTGAAGAATCAAATGCTAATAGTAATTTACTGAGTTTTGGAAAAATCTAGTAGAGCAGAAATACCTTGAATTCAACAAGGATTTAAAACTTTGCCAATCTGAATGAGCTGGACACTTAGCTATAGATTACATAAATTAATACATTTTCTAACAACTAATGGGTATAGGTAAGGTAAACTGGGATTTCAAACTACACCTGAAAAAGTTCGAACTAATTTCCTCTGTAAACTAAATAGTCAATTTTTTACTTGCCATAGTAGAACATGGCAATATATGCAATTACAACAAATAATGGCATCCTAAAAACCAACTTTTCTAAATATTTAAAATGTGAATGATGTGACTCACTTATATTACTGAGGAGGATGGAAACATTTGAGTAAGATAAAATTCCAAAAATGTAATATATTCTACTGCCCCAGATGTAGGCCATAGAGGAAATCTCAATCACAAGTCATGAACTCAAGGTCATCAGAATCTGGATTTGGCTTTGAGAGCACGCACATCATTCTTCTGCAATAGAGCTCACACTTACAGCATCATCTCTACCTTATATTTAAAAATTCTCAAAGAGGTGGTAGCTGGTGGGCCTTCCATTTTTCCCCCAAGCAACAAATAATTCAACAAATAGAAAAACTAAGAGAAAATAATAAGAAATGATGTGCTAATGCAAGTAAATCACATTTTTCCTCCAAATACCGAGGGGCCAAAGTCTTTTTTACTCTCATTATATATTAGTTTTTCATAGAAAAACTATATGATTCGGTTATCAACTATTCAGACCATTTATCTTGTGTGAATTCAACTTTTTTAAACAAAGGAAACAGTGAACAAGCAATGGGAAGTTGGTGTCAAAATGCAGAAAAACCTCCCAGCAAGCTTCTTGCAACCACCCAGGATTTAGAGTCTTGCTGGCTGCTCTCTTTTCAATACCAGAATTTCACACATTTCAATGACCATTATGACTTCAAAGAATCAAATTTTCATCATTGTCCGTCATCTGCCGGTTGATTTGTATAAAGGGGTTCTTCTGCATGCACTCCAAACAAAAGGCTCCCAACTTTCGTGGCGATATATCAAGTTTAAAAGTTCTGTTTGTGACAGTTGTGTCTGTGGTAAATTAGGGTAACACTGAAGGAGTGCAGCTGCTCTGCAGGAACCTCCTTTTTGGCATCATTTCACTTAAATAAAAACTGAATAATTAGCTTCTGCCTTTATTAAACCACAAAAACGCCACTGGCCTTAGTAATTACTTCCGGTTGCCCCACCCACTTAACCTTAACAGTTTACATTTGTCATAAAGGAGAAATAAATAGAAGTTTTTGCACTTTAAATGAATTTAACACAGACCTCTCAGTGCACTCTCTCCAAAGTCATAATTTTTACCAGGCCTTGGTAATAAGTTGAAATTGCATGAGAATTTTTTGAGGGAAAAGTATAGTTATCATGGAACATTATAAAATTAACCACAACTATAACATATAAGAATTTGGTTAGTGAAGATGAAATTGTAAACTGTTAGTTACAAAATAATATCTTTGAATTTATATTCAATTAGAGTTAACAAACTTGCTTTTTTTTCCTATTAAGATCCATGACATAATAGGTAACATTTATATAGTCCTTGAAGGTTTGCATTGGAGTCAAACCACAGGCAGTATGATCATTCCCATTTAAGGCTTAGTAATGTTAAGTGACTTGCCCAGGGTGACACACCCATTAAATGTCTAAGACAGGATTCAAACACGGGTCTTCTGGACACCAAGTCCAATATTCTACCTATTGTGCCACAAGGATTTATCATCATCACCATCACTGTTATCACCATGATTCTGAAAGACAAGTTCTAAGGAAATGCAAGGAGAACATAATTTTCACATTCAATATGGACATCTAGGAATTCATTAAGTGATAATGATGAATGATTATTCATGTCTTAAATTTCAGAGTTTGTAAGGAGGCAGGTGGTGCAGTGGATCAAGCACCGGGCCCTGGAGTCAGGAAGATTCATCTTGCTGAGTTCAAATTTGGTCTCAGGTACTTACTAGCTGTGTGACCCTAGACAAGTCACTTCATCCTGTTTGCCTCAGTTCCCTTCTCTGTAAAAAGAGTGGAGAAGGAAATGGCAAGCCACTCTGGTATCTCTGGCAGGAAAACCCCAAATGGAGTCACAGAGTCAGATGACCAAAAGACAACTGAACAAGGAGGCAGATAGCATTAATATATTTCTTTCTGTTGAAGAGCTCAAAGCATTTCACAATTACTGCCTACAGTATTCCAGAGGCAAACAAATATAAAATAAGTCTGAGATGGGTCAAGATAACCAATTATTTAAGTGACACCCTGTATATAGAGGGTAGACCAACTAATGTGACTGGATACTTGGGTCATAGATTCAGACCCAGAAAGGTCGCTGAAGGTAAAGGTCATTTCCCCAAGGTTCCCAGAGATTAAGTAACTTGCCCAGTATCATACAAGTACAGGCAAAGTTGTAAATTTAAACAAAGGTCATCTGCTTGCAAAATTCAAAAATATCTGCTTGCAAAATTCAAAAATATCTATGTGATGAGTATGGATAGTAATCACCGTGGGCAAGTTTTCCTTAAAGCTATGGGATAAATGGGATAATGGGATAAGAAATGCAAATAAGCAATCTTGAGGTTAAGTTGAAAATGAAAAACTAAGCTCCACTATATCAAAATTAATCTGAATACCAAAACTTCCTCTCCTTTGTTATGAAATCCTTCAATTTAGAAAAAAATGTTATTCATAAAGGGCTCTAAAAATAAGAGAAACTACTCCTGATAGCTATATTGCTTAATCGCACAGTGGATCTTCAATATTCTTATGTTTAGGGAGTGGAAGAGGAAATTTTAGGAAAAATTTCCCTGTTCTACAAAATGTTAAAATATTTTGGTCAAACTCCTTTCAGTTCCTTGAAGACAGAGATGTTATATGGTAGGCATTCAGCAAATTCTCATTAAATGAACCTCTATTCACTAATCCAAGGCATCTGGGTGGTATACTTAAGAACCTCTGTTGTAATCTTGGTCTCACAGAAGGGAAAGTGAAGCATACTTTGCTTTCTAAACAGAGAGGCAAGGAATTGGGCAGAATGGGGCATATACCATCAGCTGTTCACTGTGGAGGCTGTCTACTTAAATGTTTGTTACAAGGGAGGGTTCAATTCCAAAGAAAGGCAGATATATGTGTTTATGTGTATATGTGTGTGGGTGGGTAAGTGAGAGGGAGAGAGAATCCATAAAAGACTGAAATAAAAAGTAGTAATAATTTTTAATTAATAAAAAAAAACCTGTAACATTCATAGATTTAAAGGAAAGAAGATAAACAATGATGGAAATTATGCTATTTCTGAAATCCCTATCTATTGTGATCAATTCTTTTCATTGCTAAATAGTAGAGCTTCGACCATGCACAAAAATCATTTTGATGGCAGGTCAAGATCTGGAGACCTCACACACCACATAGGAGAACCAAGTCGAGTCCCAAACACTGTTACTCACTTGATCCTTCTATTTCCAACAACTATTATCCTATGTCTTCTTTCCTTGGTAGCTTAGCTCTTGAAAAGGTCATTGACAATAAGTGCCTCCACCTTCTGTCCTCTCATTCTCTTCTTATCCCTCACAGTCTTGTTTCTGACTTTATCATTCCACCAAAACTGCTCTCTCAAAAGTTACCAATGCTTTCTCTATTGTCAAATCCAATGGCCTTTTTGCAGTTTTCATTCTCCTTGACCACAATGCAACCTTTGATGCCGCTGATCACTCTCTCGTCGACACTCTCTTCTCTCTGGATTTTGGTACTGATATGACTTCATTGTCTATTATGCCTTTTAGCAAGACATAGTTTCCCTGTTTTGCTTTTTTTTCTCTTTTAATTAAGTCTGTTTTTTCTTTGGCTTTGGCTGAGATCATGATTGCTACCCCTGCCCTTTTTACTTTGGCTGAAGCATATTAGATTCTGTTCCAGCTCCTTATTTTAACTGTGTGTGTGTTTCTGTTTCAAATATGTTTCTTGAAAAATGTTTCAAAAATGTTTCAAAAAATGTATTGTTGGATTCAGTTTTCTAATCCATTCTGCTATTCAATTCCATTTTATGGATGAATTCCTCCCATTCACAGTTATGATTACTAACTACATTTCCTTCCATCCTATTTTCTTCTATTTATTCTTCGCTTTATCCTCTCCCTCCTCTAATGTCTGTTTTGCTTCTGACCAATGCCTTCCTTTTTCTGATTTACATTTTATCCCCATCCCATCCTCCTTTCACTTCCCCCTTCTTCTAGTTCCCTTTTGGGTAAGACAGATTTCTATAATCAAATGAATGTGTTTTTTCCCCTCTTTGAACCAATTTAGATGAAAGTGTGGTGCAAGTGTTGCTCCCCTCTTCCATTGAAAAAGTTCTTTCTGCATGTCTTTTTTATGGGAGATAATTTTGCCCATTTTTCCTCTCCCTTCTCTTCCTCCCAGGGCATCCCTCTTTCTTGCTCATTTTTTTATATTACCCCAACATAATCAACTTACTTCTACTCCCTCTATGAAGAATCCTTTTTAATTGCTCTAATAAAGATAAAATTCTTGTAAGTTACATCTGTCATCTTCTCATACAGGAATGTACAGAGTTTAACCCTATTAAGTCCCTCATTTCTCTTTCATGTTAAACTTTTTATGGTTCTTTTTAGTCTTGTATTTGAAAATCAAAGTTTTCTATTCAGCTTTGGTCTTATCAGGAATGCTCGAAAGTTCTTCACCCCTTCCCACCCCTTTCTCTTGAAGAATTGTACTGTTTTTCTGAGTAAGTTATGCTTGGTTGTAATTCCAGCTCATTTGCCTTCTGGAATGTCACATTCCAGGTCCTTGGCTCTTTTAAAGTGGAAGCTGCTAAGTCTTGTGTGATCCTGGCTGTGGCTCCATAGTATTTCAATACTTTCTTTCCAGCTGCTTGAAATATTTTCTCTTTGACTTGGGAGCTCTGGAATTTGGAGATAATATTCCTAGGAGTTTTCATTTTGGGATCATTTTCAGATGATGATCAATGGATTGCTTCAATTTCTATTTTATCTCTGGTTCTAGGTATTGAGGCAGTTTTCCTTGATAATTTCATGAATATTATGTCTAGGCTCTTTTCTTGATCATGGCTTTCAAGCAGTCCAAGAATTCTTAAATTATCATTCCTTGATCTATTTTTCCAATGAGATATTTCCCATTTTCTTCCATTTTTTTCATTCTTTCTACTATAATTGTTTCTTGATGTTTCATAGAGTCATTAGCTGCCACTTGTCCAAGGCTAATTTTTAAGGAATTATTTTCTTCAGTGAGATTTTGTACCTCTTTTTCCATATAGCTAATTCTGCATTTTAAAAAAATTATTTGCTTCAGTATTTTTATGCCTCTTTTATCAAGCTATTGTCTTTTCATATTTTCTTCCCTCACTCTCATTTCTTTACCCAATTTTTCCTCCATCACAAAATTATTTAATTTTGAAAATAACTTTTTAGCTTTTGTAAAAATTCTTGTTGGGCTCATGGCCGGTTCAGACTTTTTTCTTTCAGGCTTTGCCTGTGGCTGTTTCTATGTTGCTATCTTTCAAGTTTGTGTCCTGCTCTTCCCTCATACCACAGTAGCATTTATGGTCAGGTTCTTTTTTTGTTTGCCCACTTTCCCAGCCTATTTCTTGACTTTGAACTTTATGTTAGAGTTGGGTTCTGTTTCGGCTGCAGGGAAGCAGTGGGGAAGGAAAGGAGTGCTATCAAACTTCAGACCGCTATTTTCAGAATTAGTTCTGGGAGTTTGGATTTTCTGGGGGGGCTTCCAAAATGGTATGATCTGGGGAAAGGTATGGTCACTGCTCTCCTGGTATGTGCTCTGGTGCTTACCCAGGAAGGTCCCTGATCCCTTGGGGTTATAACCAATACTGTTCCTTAGGATCTCTGCTGCCTCATGACTTAAAGTCCTCCTTTCTGCCCTTGAACTATGGCCCTGAAGTGGGAAAAGGCAAAAGAATTGCTAAATATCATCTGGTCTTGCATCCAGTGCTAACACAGGGGATCCTTCTAATTGCTTTCTGACCAGTGACAACATCTGGCTTGAGAGTGCCTAAACTTGCTGATGGTTCTGTCCTCATCACCTAGTCCCACCACTGGCATTGTATCCACATGGGTAACTGGCCAGTCTCTACTCCTGTGTCACAAATCTTTACTTCTGATTTCTTGAGTTGTTTTAAGTTGGAAAAATGTTTCACCCTGACCTTTTTGTTGGTTCTGCCACTTCAGAATTCAATTTGAGGTGTTACTTTAAAGTTGAACAGGGAGTTTTTGGAAGAGCTTGACTGAGTGTTTCTTCTGTTCTGCCATTTTGGCTTCACCCCTCTAGATTTTTGAGACACCATTCTTTCCTCCTGCCTATTAGAACACTCCTCTGTCTCTTTTTCATAATTCTTGTCCAGATTACACCCTTCAACTGTAGGTGTCTCTCAGAGTTCTGCCCTGGGCCCTCTTCTCTTCTTCCTCTAGTAGACATCTCAAACTTAATAGGTCCAAAACAAAACTCATCTTTCCCCTAAACCCTCCCCTCCTCCAACCTCCCCTATTGTTCTCTTAGTTGCCAAATCCAACGCCCTCTTTCCAATCCTCATTCTCCTTGATTTCTGTGACTCTTATACTATTGGCCAATCTCTTGTCCTTAATACTCTCTTCTTTCTAGGTTCTCAAGACACCATTCTCTCCAGATTTTCCACCTATCTATATGACTATTAATGTAGAGGGGCAATACCATGCATGCTCCCAGTTCCTCAGGCTTACAACCTAGGAGTCATCCTAGATTCCTCACTCTCTCTCACTTCCCAATATCCAAGCTAGCACCAAGGCCTATCCATTTCACCTTTACAACATCTCTCAAATACATCTCCCACTCTCCCCTGACATGGTCATACTCTAGTGCAGGGCCTCATCACCTCATGCCTTGATTATTGTAATAGCCTTCTGGTGAGTCTGTTTGCTACAGGTCTCTCCCCATTCTTATCCATCCTCTATTCTGTCACTTAAGTGATTTTTCTAAAATGCAGATTTGATTGTGTCAAGTCCTCTACTCTATAATCTCTAGGGGCTTTTTATTGCCTCCAAAATACAAAATGTTCTGTTTTGCATTTGAAGCCCTTTATAACCCAGCCCCCTTTTTAGCTTTCCAATCTTCTTACACCTTCCTCTCTGAAATGTACTCTTCAATTCAGTGACATTGGCTTCCCAGCTATCCCAGTGGCCTCCAGGCTGTTCCACAAATAAGAAAACTCCATCTCTTGGCTTGAGGGCACTATTTCTGGCTGTCCCCCATATCTGGAGCATTCTCCCTCTCCCATTCTGACTACTAACCTCCTTGGCTTCAAATTTCAACTACAACCCTACCTTCTACAAAAAACCTTCTCTAATCTCCTTTAATTCCAGTGTGCCCCCCTATAATTATTTCCTATTTATCCTGTATATAGCTTGCTTTGTATATTTCTTTGTATGTTATCTCATCCATTAGATCGTAAGCTCCTTGGGGGAAGGGACTTTTTTGCTTCCTTCCTCAGCACTTAGCACAGTACCTGGTCAAAGTACATACTTAAAATGTTTATTGGTTGATTCTTACAATATAATACACATTAAACAAAAATGATGCCATTCACTCTTGTATTTTTATTTCTTACATTATCCTATTCCAAATGAAAGCAAGATGCACACCTTCTGGCAACAAAGCTTAAAATGGATATTCAATACAAAAATTCAAATCCCATTAGCATATTCACAGCTTTTCTAAACTTTTTAAGATGAACTACTAGTCTACTGGCTCATAGCTGGTGTTAGTTTGAAGCATGATTTTCAGGTTAGAACCTTCCAGCAATGTTATACTGATTGAATGAGTTTAGAATGTTTAATCCAAGTATTAAACCACAAACATTTCTTTTAGTGAACTCATCTTTTTTTGACTAACCTTCTTTTCACCTTTTACATACATGATTGATGGTGCCAGTTGAGGGATCATAAAACTAACTTTCATACCAGACACCATTCCAATGAATGATTTATGTAGTAGGAATCACCTCTTTATTCACAAAGAGACATGGCACCAATACAAAATGTTTCAGGTAGATGCCTACTTTCTTCCCAAAGTTCTTGCCTTTTTCAGTACTCCTTCAATTGTTCTGAATGCACTGGAAAAGGATTTTCAGGTGCCAATATTTTCTTGAATATTTTATTGATTTTGATCATCAACAACCAGGGAGGGATGCTAATATTCTTTTAGCTAAAGATGATGTATCCCAACTTTGGTAGCATTAATAGCACTAATGTTAAGTGAGGTAGGATGGTGCTGGGAATGCAGGTACATGCATAATGAATTGGAGGCAGTCACTAAAAGAATCTGAACATAACGTTCTGTATTAGCATAAGGTATAATTCAGAATGCAAATCTACTATTAAAATGTCATAAGGCATTCTAGAGTCCTAGAAATTGTAGGTTATGCATTGCTTTTAATTATCTGAACCATAGGTTTCCTTATAAGGAAGTGATTGTATGTCATGAGAAATGATGAATGTCTTGTAGCATATAAGAGGTGCTCAACAAAAGTGTGTTGAACTGAACTGCTGTTAGTACTGTTACTATTCTGCGGACTGAACCCAGATCTCTTGACATTATGTTTTGCACACAAGCTCCCTACAACATGATTTGACCTTGATGTGTCTCAATTAATCTAGCTGTGCTATTATAACATTCTTCTCTATTGTGATGAAAGGCAGGAAAAATTATAATGGGGAAACAGGGAATTAGAAATATTCATTTAAGTAATTTTATTTAACAGTACTGAATTAAGTAATCTTAGGGTCACTATAGAATCCTTTAAAGAACTTTGCCAGCAATGCCTCCTGACAGCATGGAAATGACCTTAGGTTCTTAAAGAGCAGAAAAGCACATCTCTAAGTCCAGTACCAAAGTAGGACCCATTGAGAGAACTTACATTTGTATCTAAAGAGCAGGTTGGCTATGTCCTAACAGACTTATTACCAGAATGTTTGCAACAAGGTGGTCTAACTTTTTTGAGCACAGCAACTACTAAAGACTGATTTAAAAAATACATTTAATACTTTCATACTATAGTATGCTACAATTTATGTCCATCATATATCTCTCCATTGCCTATTGGATGACCTAAATTTTTGATTCCTCAGAGACTGTAGTATTTCACAATTTGCAGTCATATAGAATCACTGTGAAAAATACTGATATTTGAAAGGCTGGCTTGTGTTGCAGAGAGAAAACTAAAACCACTGTACATTTCCCCAAATGCAAAGTCATTTTCTTTTCCTCTGAGTTATCACTGTCTTTCTGTAGGGTCTAATACATCCTTACTGATGAACCATTTCTATGGATCATCTATTTATACATCAGAGCCTAGACAAGAAGGAATTCTTTATCCACTCAGTTTTTGTGATATGGTTGGGCCAAACTGTTTTGAATAATTATGGATCTTATTTGGGAAGTATGAAAATGTTCCAGGGTTCAATGGAATCAGCAAAAAATACCTACAAATAGGTCTTCAACATTTATAAGGAGTCCTTTAATTTTGGGATTTTGTGGTAAATAACTTCCATGACAGTAACAAACACCTTATGTGAGTGTACACATTGTTTTATGGCCTTGCCTGATGTTAATAACAAGATGATTAAGCTTACATTATTTCATGTATTAAGGAATTTTATAATGAATTAATGTGCATTGAAGGCAAGCATTTAAGGTAACGTAATTTAGTTCTAACAAATGAAATTTTAAAAAATAACCCACAAATAAGCATGGGGGAAGTTGGGGAAAAGGGATCTTGTATTCTCTGTACCTTTCATTTATTCTATGTGGCTGTAAACATGTGGCCTCTAATAGAATACCATTTGTGAAGAACTTTTCGGTTTCCTTCTCTTATTTCATCAATGAGAACCTCAATATGTTTGTAAATTTTCTCAATTTTGTAGAGATGAGAATATAGGCTCATTACATGGTGATAAGCTCTATAATTTCTTTTTCTAATTATCTGCTATCTTCTCCTCTTTCAGGTATCTTAAGATTTGATCCTTTAATGCCCTAAAAATTTATCATTTCCTGAAGAAAATTCCTCGGTTTTCATCCAACTGCACTTTACATCTTAATTTTTGTTAATTTTATCTCAATTCTGTATATCACACTTCAAGGATTATGTTAAAATCTATATGTAGTGGCTCCTTTATCCCTGATGAGTAAAATTAGTTATTTGAAGAACACTAAAAAGAACTTTTCCACTAATATCTTTTTATTGTCCTTCCAGTTTCATTTTAAACAATTCTTGGGATGTGATGACTTAATTGCATCTCATGGTAACTGGTCTCATTCCTCCTTCACTTCGCAGTGTTTTAAAAGCAATACTGTACATAAAATTTTGCAAGTGAACTTTTATTTTAAATCAGTGTTGCCCTTGGCTGCCATATTTCTCTCCTTTGTAAGAATATGGAGTTACTGGCTGAGGCAATTTCTCAGCTGTTCTGGCCTCCTCACTGTGGCAACTGCTATAAATGGATTAAACCTCCATAGTCTAAACACTTCATTTGTGGCACCAACAGTTCACTTAAACAAGTCAAACAAGAATTGTTTAACTATATGCCACATCACATTCTTATTCTTTCTTCTAATTTACTATGGAATTCCATTTTTGCTTCCACAAGTTGGCTACTGGATTCTATACATATTACTGTGTATCACTGAAACTGACAATCAAAATGGTAATCAGTTATTATTTGTCCTTTAAGATATAGTTAATCCTGTTTTTTGGTGATATTATTTGGCAATTACACATGTTAAGTTCATTCTTATTCTCTTCCTAAAAAAGTATTAATGATACATAATGGGGCATGGGAAGTCTAAGGAGATAAGCTCCAGGTTCTTCTATTCTATGAATCTGAGTCTTATTTTCTAAAATATTTTCCCCTCATCTCTCTAGTATCCACCTTTGTATGATGATACCCCAAATATTAAGGTATATATTGATCTAATTTAAAATGTTTTGTTGTTATTAAGATAATTTCTCTTTTCTTAACCTTTGCAAAAGACACTATTGCACAAATCATAATGCTAGTTTTTTTGCTTGGGCTCATCATAAGTACCATTATACAAGATGACCAAGAATCCCACAAAATATTGCCTAATTGATTTTGGACAGCTCTTTAATTTACCTCGTCAGGGAGAAATTGTGACCCTATAGTTCTATTTAATAATTACAATTTACTTATACCTTCCGGTTTTATTTAAGAGAGAATGTCAATATTGACAGGATTCAATTCCTCTAGGAGTATGAGATTACTGTACAAGAATACTTAGAGTAGCAACTGTTAAATTAATGGGTATAGAATGTATAAAAAATTCAGCAGACTTTTTTGCAACATTCTCCTATCATCACTGCAGTAGAAAAAAGCTATATAAGACTAAGGGTCTTTTTAAACTGTAGTTTTCTTTGTCCTATGGATTATCATAAGCCAAATAACATTATCACCAAGTGGGCAGCCAACAGATGGTGTATCTCTCCATACTTAGTTAGGCAAGGCCCATAAAAGTGGACACAGTCAAATATGGTGACTATATTTGAAACCTTTCACATAAGGCTGAGCCTGCCCAAGTTTTTGCGCCATTAGTAGAGCTTCTGATAACCTGGGAATATTCCCAGATGTTTACAAAAAACAGTTGCATCTACTCAAATAATATTGATATTACTAAGCATTTATGTAGCATATTACATTTTTTGAGAGGCAGCATGGTATAATGTAAAGAGAGAAACATTCAGAGTCAGGAAGACTTGGGAACAAGTACCACCCCTGCCACATTCTGGTTGTGTGTCCCTGGACAAGTCAATTACTTTTCAGTGTCACAGGAAACTTTCTAAAACAACTACTGTAGAGCAAGTGCTGACCTGCATCGGTAAAGGGACTTTCCTCATCAGAGTTCCTTGTACTAAAGAAATCAAAGGTCCAGTGCCTGTTGCCACTTCATTCGTACCAGGTGCTATAGTACTACGTTATTATTTCTTAGTTAAATTCTATTCATCGTAGCCAAAAAACTTGGCAGTATAATGCAGTGGAAAGGATGTGAGATTTGTAGTCAAAAGACTGGTTCCAGGAGACTAGCAATAAAGAAAACTTCTCACCTTCTAGAAGAAATAATGAACTCAAGAAGCAGAATGAGACACTTTTTTTTTTTTACATCACCATTGGGAATTTATTTGCTTGACTGTGCACATTTGTTACAAGAGCTTTGGGAGAAGAAAATAAGTGCTTATTAATTGAAAAAAAATTTTAGAAAATGACTCTTGGTCCTTCACTTTGTCTTATAATAGCTATGTGCTAATGAATAGATCACTTAATCTTAGTCTGGAGTTTCATCACCTATAAAACAGGGGAAATTATACACTACCTATACCTCCCAAGGTTAAACTTGTAAATTAAAAACTCTAGAAAACATGAGCTACAATTGAATAATCTGACATTAGCACACTACAAAAATCAGTGTCAATATTTCTGAGAACAAAATTTGCGGCATTGAGGGTGATGGAATAATTTCTTTAATTTTTTTTGGAGGTTCCAATTATATGTAAAAATAATTTTTAACATTTTTAAAAATGGTATGTTCCAAAGTCCCTCCCTCTGTTACTTCACCTTCACTGAAAAAGCAAGCAATTTGATAAAGGGTACACACGTACAGTCATATACAACATATTACCGTATTAGTCATATTGTGAAAGAAAACACAAAAAAACTATACAAGAAAAATAAAGTAAAAAATGTATGCTTTCAATCTGCATTGCAAATCCACCAGTTCTTTCTATAGTGGATAGCATTCTTCATCATACGTCCTTCAGAATTGTCTTAGATCATTGTATTGCTGAGGATATCTAAGTCATTCACAGTTGTTCATATTAATGTTAAGACTTAACAATATTAATGTTACTATGTCCAGTGTTCTCCCAGTTTTGCCCACTTCATTTTGCATCAGTTCATGTAAGCCTTTGCAGGTTTTTCTGAAATCATCCTGCTTGTCATTTCCTATAGCACAAGTGTATGCCATCACAATCACATACCACAACTTGTTCAGTCATTCCCCAAAAGTTGAAGATCTGCTCAATTTCCAAATCTTTGCCATTACAAAAATGGTACTATAAATATTTTTGTACATATAGGTCATTTTCTTTTGATCTCTTTGGGATACAGAGTTAGTTGTGGTATTGCTGAGTCAAAAGGTACATACAGTTTTATACTCCTTTGGGCATTGTTCCAAATTGCTCTCCAGAATGGTTGTTGGATCAGTTCACAACAATGGTAAGTTTCTCAAATTTCTAATATTCCCTAAAACATTTGTTATTTTCCTTTTCTGTCATATTAGCTGATCTGATGGGTGTGAGCTAGCACCTCAGAGTTGGTTTGCATTTTTCTCATCAATAGTGATTTAGAGCATTTTTTACTTCATTATAGACAGCTTTGATTTACCGGAAAACTGCCAGTTTATATGTCTGACTATTTATTAATTAGGGAATGACTTGCATTCTTACAAATTTGACTCAGTTCTCTACATATTTGAGAAATGAGGTCTTTATCAGAGAAACTTATAGAAACCATTCTTGTTTTCTGCTTTCCTTCTAATCTTGGCTGCACTGGTCTTCCTTGTATAAAATCTTTTTAATTTAATATAATCAAAAGTATCCATTTTATACACTGCAATGCTCTTTCTTTTTTTGGTTATATCTTCCCTTATCCATAGGTATGGTAAACTATTTCATGCTCCGCTAATTTGCTTATGTTATCACCCTGTCTAAATCACGCAATCCACTCTGTCTAGTTCTGTTCTAAGGATGAGTTTCTCCCACTCACATTCACAGTTATAATTATTAATTGTATATATCCCTCCATCCCACATTTTTCCTGTTCTCTCTCTCTCTGTGTCTCTCTCATACACACACACACACTGCCCTCCTCAAAAGCATTTTGCTTCTGAACACTGTCTCCCCCAATCTACTCTCTCTTTTATGAGTCCTTCCCTTCTCTTATTTCCCTCCCCTTCTACTTCTATGCCCTGAAGTGTATCTTCCAACTGGTGTAAGAGTGATAAAATTCTTAGGAGTAACAACAATCACCACCTTCTCATGTAGGAATGTAAACAGTCTGACCTTAACTGAATCCCTTATGATTTCTCTTTCCTGTTTATGCTTCTCTAGCATCTTGCATTTGAAACTCAAATTTTCTATTCAGCTCTGGTCTTTCCAACAGGAATGCTCAAAAGTTCTCTGTTTTATTAAATATGCAATTTTTCCCCTGAAGGATTATATTCAGTTTGCCAGGAAGCTGATTCTTGCTTGTAATCCAAGCTCCTTTGCCCTCTGATCTTTTAATCTAGAAGCTGCTAAATCTCAGGCTCTCCTGACAATGGCTCCACAATATATGAATTGTTTCTTTCCAGCCGCTTGCAATATTTTCTTCTTGACCTGGGAGCTCCGTAATTTGGCAATAATATTCTGAGGAGTTTTCACTTTGGAGTCTCTTTCAGGAGGTGAGCAATGGATACTTTAAATTTCTATTTTGCCCTCTGGTTCTATCAGGTCAGTTTTTCTTGATAATTCTTGAAAGATGAAGTCTAGGTCTTTTTTTTTTTTAAATCATGGCTTTCAGCTCCTTCAATAATTCTTAAATCATCCAGGTTAGTTGTTTCCCCACTGAGATATTTCACATTTTCTTCTATTTAAAAAATTCTTTTGATTTTAATTTTTATTGTTTCCTGATATCACATGAGATCATTAGCTTCTACTTGTTCAGTTCTCTTTAAGGAGCTCTTTTTTTCCTTGAATTTTTGCACACCATTTTTCCATTTGGCCATTTATACCTTTTAAGGAGTTCTTCTCTTCAGTGGATGTTTAGGTCTCTTTTATCATTTGGCCTATTCCAATTTTCAAGGTGTTATTTTCTCCAGTATTTTTTCGTGTGCATGCCTCCTCTGCCAAACTTTTCACCCTTTTTTCATGACTTTCTTGCATTTCTTTTTTCAAATTTTCTTTTACCTTTCTTAGGTGACTTAAAAAAATTTTGAGCTCTTCCAGGAATTCTTTTTGGACATAACACCAATTCATATTTTCCTTTGATTAGCTGTTTTCACACTGTTGTCTTCTAAGTGTGTTTTGATCTTTCCTATCACCATATTAACTTTCTATGGTCAGGTTCTTTGCTGTTGTTGTTTATTTGTGCTCTTTGTCAGCCTGTTTTCTTGACTTTTAACATTATGTTAAAGTTGGACTCTGTTCCTGGGGTGAGGGTGGGAGCACTGTCCCAAACTTTAGTTTCTCATGCTGGTGTTTTCAGAGCTAGTTCTGGGGGTTTTCTGTTCTGTAAATTTTCATTTCTTCCAAGGTAGTATGAACTAAAAAGTGTAGTCACTGCTCTCCTGCCCTGTGCTCTGGTCTGTGAATGGCCACAAATATTCTGTTCCATCTTGGTGCTACTAGTGCTCCTCCTCACTATGGGACTGTGACCTGGAATTAGTATGGTTAATGTAATAGGGTCCTGCTCCCAGTGACAGCAAAGGATCCCTTGTAATCTTCTTGTGACTCACTGTCCAACCCCCTTATCATCTATGGGCTGAGAGCTCCAGAACCTGCCGCCGCCAATTTAGTTGCCCCCAAGGCCTGCTGCTGGCTTGTCGGGCATAGCCTGTGCTAGTACAGCTTGGTCTGTAGTATGCTCCATGCTCAACCCAGTGAGACAGACGTTTCTTACAGACCTACTAAGTTATCTTGGGCTAGTAAATTGTTTCACTCAATCCTTTTGCTGGTTCTGCTGCTTCAGAATTCATTTTGAGGCATTTTATACATATTGTTTGGAGGGGAATTTGGGAGAGTTCAGACAAGTCTCTCCCTTTACTCTACCATCTTGGCTCTGCCCCCCAAAAATAATTTCTTTAATAGCAATCAGAATGATAAAAGGAAATACAAATAAGCTCTCTCAAAGGAATAAAGGTACAGAAGCTGAAATCATTCCTGAAATATAAGTAACTCTGGACCTAAAGCAAAATAAAAAGTTCTTGGGTCCAAACAGATACCACTGATTTTAATTAATAAATACTTACTAAGCCCCAACTATTAAAAAAAAAATAAACACCATGTTAAGTGTTGTAGAGGAAATTAGAAGTCTATGTTATGGACTTTGTCCCTGAACTCATAATGATGGAATATTATGGGACTACAAACACTATACTTTTGTTAATGTATCCTAAGACCCCATGGAGGTACAAGTGGCTCTAAGTTAGTGGCATACTACTACAACTCAGTCTATAATTTTGGCCTAACAATTAACACCAAGAAAACATAGGTGCTCCATTAGCTACCACCACGGTATGCACATGTGGAACCATTGGTTACAACAAATGGAGAAGTCTGAATGCTGTGGATAAGTTCACTTACCTTGGTAGTATACTTTCCAGGGATGTATACACTGATAATGAGGTTGATGCATGCATTGCCAGAGCTAGCTCAGTGTTTGGGAGGCGCCGATGGAAAGTATGGGACAGAAGAGATACTAGGCTGACTACCAAACTGAAGGTCTACAGAGCTGTTTTGGTGAGCTCACTGTTGTATGCCTGTAAAAACCCAGACAGTCTACCAGTGCTATGCCAGGAAAATGAGTCACTTCCATTTAGACTGTCTTAGGAAGACTCTGAAGATCACCTGGTACAACAAGGTACCAGAAACTGAAGTCTTTACTCAAATTTAACTGCCAAGCATTCAAACTATGTTTCAGAGAGTGCAACTCTGATGGGCTGGCCACATCATTCGAATGCAAAATGTATGCTTGCCAAAAAGACTGTTTTATGGAGAACTCACAGAGAGCAAGAGATCACATGGTGGTCAGAAGAAGTGATACAAGAACACTCTCAAGGTGTCTCTCAACAACTCTAGAATTGACTGTGTGACATAGGACACACTGGTATAGGACCTCTCAGCATAGGGTGCCCACATCAGAGAAAGTGCTGTGATCTATCAGAAAAGCAGAATTGAAATAGCTAAAAGAAAATGCAGGATGAGCAAATTTAGAGTAGCCACCCCACATGTTCACATGGACTATTTGTGCCTGATCTGTGTAGAGCATTCTGAGTTCATGCTGTTCTGATCAGCCACAGTCAGACATACTTAAACTTGACTTTATCATAGTGATGTCATTTTGGTCCTGGTCAAGAACAAAGGACAACAACTACAACCATGCTACTACAAAAAAACCAAAACAAAACACTAGTGTGGTCCTAAGCTGCATTGAGAGAAGTATAGTGTTAAGTATCTGTGAGATTATAATAGCACTATAGTCTATGTTATGAATACTGTGTTCAGTTCTGTATACAATATTTTAGGAAGAAAATGGATACATTGGAATATAGCCAAGAAGGTAAACAGACTCAAAACAACACCATATGAACACTGGTTGGAGGAAATAATGATTTTCTTTTTCAAGCAAAGGTAGTGAAAAAGTTTTCTCTTCTGTTCAGCCACACTTTGCTTGGCTTCTCAATAGAATAAAATTTCTCACATGCCATTCTTGCTCCCTGGAAGGAACTACCAGGTATCATTTATGCTCAACATTAGTGACATTCCAACACTTTACTCTTTAAATGCAAGATGGTACAGATACTAGAAACTGGACTATATGAGAGTCAGTTATGGATACTTAGTTTATAAAAGAAAATATCCAGAAGAAACATAATTGATTCTTCTATCTGAAGAACTGTCATATGGAAGAAGGATCAGACTTCTCTGCATTTCTCTAAAGGACAGAATTAAAGGTAAAGGATAAAAGTTAGAAAGAGGAAGATCTTTGATTAGAAAAAGGAAAGGAAAAACTTCCTAATAATTAAAGCTATCTGTGTGATCTTTAAATCTTTAAGTAGGAGATAGATTATCATTTCTTGTGAAGGTATAACAGGGAGCTCATACAGTGGGTACGGATTGGAATGATGGTCTCTGAGGTCCCTTTAGATTGAATAATCACATAATTCTGCAATCTAACTGGAAATATCAATGATTTGAAAAAAGTTAATATGAAAAGTTAATAATTTAAAAAGTTATGTAAGCTAAACAACATATTAAATGTTAAAGTCATACAAAAATTAAATGAATGGTGCAAAAATAAGTGCTACTTTAGAAATGGAAAGGTCACAGTGGGTTCATAAGACTTTATGGATGAAGAATGACTTGGGCTTAGTCTTGAAGAACCAAGAAGTAGTCCTGCAATTTCCTTAGATTTAGATTAGAACTACATTCTTGGTATAGTATACTATAAGCCACTTAATTTACTGGAAGTTTCCACAAATTGATACTTCCATATATCTATGGTGCATTAGTGATTAACGCTTAAAATTAAAACCCTAAAAATCTGCAAAATGTAAAAATAACTTCTGATTTAAAGAAGGATTAACATTTATTATAGTTTTACTTTTAAGAATATTTTATACGTTAATTGACTGAAATTAACTGTGAATAGAGTGTAAGCCCCTTCAATTCAATTAAAGAGAATCTACTAAATGCCTAATTGTAGACAAAGCACTGTGGTAGGTACTGAAGACACAAAGATAAAGTAAAAGTCTTTTCCTTCATGGATCTTATATTCTAAGTGGGTGAGATAACAAATGCATATAAATAAAGTATCACAGTAAATTTTAAGAGGAAGTGTCACTTTTACCAGGAAGAATAAGAGAAGGTTGCACGTATGACATAGCACCTGAGTTGAACCTGGAAGCTTAAGTAACAGAATCCATGAACAATGGCATGGACACAGGAAAGGGCAAGATATTAAGAAAGGAGAGTAAACAGTAATAGAGGTTTTGAAAGGGAGTTAGGGAGATAAGATTTGAAAGTTACACTGGAGTCAGAATGTGGCAGGCCTTGTATGTTAGGTCAAGGCATTTGCACTTCAACTGCTACTGAACTACTGTACGTTACTGTACTTTATTCAACTAGTGAAGGTTTCTGAACAAATAAGTGAAGTAATCTGAGCAGGACATCAGATTACTTTAGCCTCATTCTTGTGGCTAAACTGCATAATGAACACAGAAACAGAAAAATCTCACTTGCTTACCAACCTAATAACAGGAGTTTCTTATATATACGATTCTACTTTCAAAAGCTTTCAGAACGTTTTCTCAGAATAGAATGATTCCATAGAATTGTACCCTCTTTTTAAGGCACTGGGCACAGGTTAGAAAAATTGTTAAAACTGCCTAGGTGTTTTGTTTTATTTTTAAACAAAGCCCAGATGGTATTAAAACATATGTGAACAGACTTCAGAAATAGTTCTTCAGAGGAACACAAGTCAGAAGTTATGCTGAATTGGGCAGTGTGACACAGTGGAAAGATAGCCAAATTTAGAGTTTCAAGTCCCAGCTTTGTTTCTCCGGTCTGATACTTAACAGACAACTTGCTGTGGGAACTACAGGCCTTTAACCTCTCTGAACCAGTTGCCTCACCTATAAATGGAGAAATCATACCTGTCTTATCTACCTCATAGCATTCTTGGAAGAAGGTATTTAATGTATCTTAAAGTGTTAAATCAATGTGTATTATTATTATTAACAATATTTTGATGGGTCTGTGACTGCACTGAGGCAGCTCAGTGATGGTGCGGATCAAGCACTGGGCCTGGACTTAGAGATCTGAATTTAATCTAGCCTGTGACACTTCCAGTTACCTCAGCTGCGAAATAGGAATAAACAACAAAACATATCTCACAGAATTGTTCTTAGGACCAAATGAGATAAAATTTGTAAAGAATTTATCACAGTTCCTGGCACACAGTAGGTGCTACGTAAATGCATCTTCCCTTCCCTTCACTGCAGCAGGTGAGTTCTCCATTGAAAAAGATTACAACCCCACCATATTTTCTCCTTCTGTTAGATTCTAATTCATGTTCATACATAAATCCTTTGTGGAGGATCAATACAATGTGATGGAAATATTCCTCTGGTTCTTTAAGGGTAAGAAAAGTTGTAGTAGTAGTAACAGTATTTTTCAGGTTTACAAAGTGCTTTGCATATATGAATAAATTTGATACAATGTGTAAGCAATTACAGATACTCTATTTTTAAAGAAACTAAGGCTCAGATAGGCTGTCTTGTCTGTTGGTAAATATCAGAGACAAGATTTGAACCAAGAACTCTGATCCTAAATGCAATGTTCCTTCCATTACACTACACTGCCTCCTTGGGCTGTCCGTTACATCCTGTAAAATCGTCATTAGTGCTATTTGACCAGAGGACAATGTGATAACAGTAGAAAGCCTACTGGTCATATGACGAATAAAAGGTCAACTCATAAGAAGTCAGGGCTCTTGTGACTTGACAGATATCCAGTTACTGTAACCACAGCAAACACATCCTGCAGACAAGTTGTACTTCCACATGGAGAAAAAAGCTATCTACCATGTCTACCTGAATTGGCCCTATGTCCTTGCTGAGCATTCTTTCCATGCTTTGGCAAAGTGAAACTTCTCTTGTTAACTGTTAGATAGTCTAAGAATGAGTTATTTTGTTCTAGTCATGAACAACCAAACTGAACTGAATCAAGGCCAGGCTACAAAACCCTTTCTGGTTCCAATCATAGCCAGAATGACAAAAAGAATATAATTCAGTTTCTCTAATAGTGTTAATCAGTCAATGGTCCCTGGACAAAGATCAACAATTAAAGTCTACAAAAGTTTAATATTATAAAGTTTATAATGTAAAAGCTATAACATATTCTTCCTCCTCTTTCTGCTAGTCAGCTAATAAACATTTATCAAGTGCCTACTATATGCAAGGTGGGCAGCTAGGTGGTACAGTGGCTAGAGCACCAGTGCAGGAGTCAGGAGAACCTGAGTTCAAACCTCAGACACTTGACACTCACTAGCTGTGTGACCTTGGGCAAGTCACTTAACCCCAACTGCCTCATCTTGGGTCATCTCCAGTCATCCTGATGAATATCTGGTCACTGGATTCAGATGGCTCTGGAGAAGAAGTGAGGCTGGTGACCCGCACAGCCCTCCCTCTCTCAAAACAAAGTCAAGTGCAAGTCATGTCATTATTTCTCTTTTGGCATGGTCTTCTTCGGCAATGAAGGATGAACACACACTATATGTAAGACACTGTGCTAAAGGCTAAGCACTGGCTTAATGCAAAGGTAAAGTGAAAGGCATAAGACAGCTCCTGCTCCCAATGAGTTCTAAGAACATGCAACAACTTTGGATAAATTGGAATTACTCAACAGAGAGAAGGCACTGGAATTTAGGGAGATGCCAGGAAAAACTTACCATAAAAAGTAGGATTATAGATGGGACTTGACAGAGGCCAGAGAAACCAGGAGGCTTGGTTGAGAAGGGAAAGCATCTCAGACATAGGGGACAGACAATCAGTGAAAAATGTCCAGAGTGAGGAGATAAAATGTGTCATGAAAGAAACAGTAAGGAAGCAAATGTTACTGGATGGCAAAGTATACAGGAGGAATGTAAAGTATAAAAGGAGACTGGACAGGTGGTGGTTGGGAAACAGGTTATGGAGGATTTTGAACATCAAGCATAAGATTTTACATTTGATTCTTGTAGTCACAGGCAACCGCTAGAGTTTATTGAATAAGTTTACTGAATCAAATCCTGTCCTCAATGTTTACCAACTTTGTGACCACAGACAAGTCATTTAACCTTTCTGAGCCTCAATTTCTTCAAAATGAGAATAAGTATATCTTTAATGTTTACACATTTTATCAAATTTGGTCATGTATGTAAAGCACTTTATAAACTTGAAAGTACTGTTATTACTACTACTCCTGGTACTACTACTTTTGTTACCCTTGAAACGTTAAAAGAAACAGAGGAATATTTCCTTCACATTTACTGATCCTCTATGAATCTTCCCTTCAGGAAGATCACTTTAACTTGTGCCAGGCAGACCAAACAGCAGCAGCCTACTACAATAATCCAGACATGCAGAAATGAAGGCTTGCATTAGAGTTATAGCAATATTAGAGAGAAGGGGTCATAGATGAGTGATTTTATGAAGGCAGAATTAATAATACTTGACAAAAGATTGGATATGAGGGTGTGAGAGAGTGAGTAGTTGAGGATGAGGTCTAGGGAACCAGGAGGATGGTAACCTGACTAGTAACAATGAAGTTAGGAATAGGGGGAGGTTGAATGGGAAAGACGCTAAGTTCAGTTTTGTATGAGTTGAGTTGAGATGTCTACTGAACATCTACTTCAAAGTGTCAAAAAAGCAGTTGAAGATGCATGACTGAAGGTCACTAGAGAAGGCCAGGCTGCATAAGTAGAACTGAGTATTGTCAGCACAGAAAACTGAATCGATGGGAGCAAATGAGATCACCAAGTGCCACTTAACTACACACTGAAAAGGCAAGGGGGATGGAGCAATCACATAGGTCTAAAAGTGGTATGTATTTTGAGTCTATTTATAGTTTACTGTGATCAGAAAAATCCGTAATACCCTGTGGGGAGATTTGTATCCTATGCACTCATAATGATATATTATATTACTGAAACTTACTATTAAATTTCATTCTAGAAACAAAAAAATTGCATTGTCAGCAATACTGAAAGTATCTACTAGGTAAGGAGTACAGTACAACTATATTAAATATTTGGAAGATGTAAGAAAAAAATTTAAAAATAGTATCTCCCTTCAAAGATTTTACATTTTAGATGTGAAGACATAACTGTAGTTCAAAACCTTAAGGATATATCTAAAAGTAGTAACATTCAAACAAATGCTGATGAATGCAGTACAAATGGGTGACTGCAGAGAATTTATTTGTGTGAATTTGTCCCAGGAAGACTTCTAAAAATGTTTTACTAACATGTTAAAAACAAACATTGATGACCTTTTTAGTGCCTCTCCCATTGCAATAAAGTAGTTCTAAGCAAAATCAAAAGGCACAATGATTATTCCTGGCAACATACGCTACATCCTATACCCACAAACCACCACTTTGGTACCGGACAAGGGTATATTTCATTAGTGGTTGTCTGGTCATTGTATTGATCTGAATTTTGATATCTTTTAGTGTCGTTTTCCTTTATATTATTGTGGAGATTATGTATATGCCTCTTAGTACTGTTCACTTCATACTATATTAATTTAAACAAGTCCTCAAACTTCTCACATTCATCATTTTTCATTACACAGAAATATTTCATTACAACTTATATATTACAAATTTTTATTTTCTAAACTATGGCAATCTATTTTGTTTCCAGGTTTTTGCTCTCTTCCAAAAATACTACTGTGTTAGTATACATATCTTTCCTCCACCTCTGATATCTTCTGCACTGGTGCTCAGTATTGAATAAATGGATTAAAGGATATGAGTTTGAAAATGTTACTACACTGTTCTAGCAAATTATTTTCAGAATGGGTAGACAATTAAAACAACTCCAGTAATAGTAATTAGTGTATCTGTCTTCCCACAGTCCCTCCAACATTTGCTACTTCCATCTTTTATCAACTTGGTTAATCTGCTGAGTTTGAGATGAAACTTCAAAGTTGTTTTAATTTTTATTTCTCTTATTTTTTATATCATTGTTGCTAACATGAATTTCTTCTTTTGAAGGTTGGCAATATTTATTCTTTAACTATTTATATCCTGAAGAAATCCACTTACATATTTATATCAACGCTCCATATCTCTTGGATCTAAAACTTTTATCTGAAATATTTTGTATTAAGATTTTTCCCCCCACCAAATGATAGTGGGTGAATAAGAGTTTATTAGGTACTTATGTGTTAGGCATGGTGTTAAGCTTTAGGGATATAAATAAAGGAAAAAAGAAATGCATTATTATCCTTAAGGAGCTTTACTTTCTTTTTTTTCTTTTTAAGAGACAAAAAGGAATTCTTTTTATTCCAATACTGATATAATCCTTTAGGTAATTTGATACCAGCACATTTTATGAGGCTCTGAGTTTGAGTAGTTGTATTTAAGCAGTTGAATTATGGAGGTGGTTAGCAAGAACAGAACTGGAAATAAAAGTCATTGCTACTGAAGTAGACAGACATGTATCTTCCCATTCTCTGATACCATCAACCTTTTTTCAAAAAAAATTATTTATTCATATATTATAAGTTTTCAACATTCATTTCTACAAAATTTTGAGTTCCAAATTTTCTCTGCATCTCTTCCCTCCCCCCACCCCAAATCATCAAGCATTCTGATTATCCCTTCCACCAATCTGCCCTCCCTCCCCTTATCCCCATCTTCTCTTTTGTTCTGTAGGGCAAGATAAATTTCTATACCCCACTACCTGTATTTCTTATTTTGCAGTTGTATGCAAAAGCAATTCTCAACATTTGCTCTTAAAACTTTGACTTCCAACTTCTCTCCCCTCTTCCCTCCCCATCCAACTCCACTGAGAAGGCAAGCAATTCAATATAGGTTATACATGTGTAGTCTTGCAAATGACTTCCATAATTGTCATGCTGTGTAAGACTAACTATATTTCCCTCCATCCTATCCTGCCCATTTCTTCTATTCTCTCTTTTGACCTTGTCCCTCCCCAAGATTGTTTACTTCTAATTGCTCCCTCCTCCCATTTGCCCTTCCTTCCACCATCCCCACACCCTGCTTCTCCCCTTCTCCCCTACTTTCCTGTAGTGTAAGATAGATTTTCATATCAAATTGAGTGTGCATGTTATTCCTTCTTTGAATCAAATGTGATGAGAGTAAGCTTCAGTTTTTCCCTCTCACCTCCCCCCTTTTCCCTCCTTTGAAAAAGTTTTTTCTTGCCTCTTTAATGAGAGATAATTTGCCCCATTTCATTTCTCCCTTTCTCCTCCCTCTCACCCCTTAATTTTATTTTTTAGATATGATCTCTTCCTATTCAACTCACCCTGTGCTCTCTCTCTCTCTCTCTCTCTCTCTCTCTCTCTCTCTCTCTCTCTCTCTCTCTCTCTCTCTCCCTCTGTGAGTGTGTGTATAATCCCACCAACTATCCAGATGCTGAGAAAAGTCTCAAGGGTTACAAATATTATCTTTCCATGTAGGAATGTAAACAGTTCAATTTTAGTGAGTCCCTTATGATTTCTTTTTCCTGTTTACCCTTTCATGCTTCTGTTGACTCTTGTGTTTGATAGTCAAATTTTCTTTTCAGCTCTGGTCTTTTCATCAAGAATGCTTGACTTTTGGAATATCATATTCCATGCCCTTTGATCCCTTAATGTAGACTAGATCTTGTGTTATCCTGACTGTATTTCCACAATACCTGAACTGTTTCTTTCTAGCTGCTTGTAATATTTTCCCTTTGACCTGGGAACTCTGGAATTTGTCTACAATGTTCCTAGGAGTTTCTCTTTTTGGAATTCTTTCAGGAGATGATCGGTGGATTCTTTCAATATTTATTTTGTCGTCTGGTTCTATGATATCAGGGCAGTTTTCCTTGGTAATTTCATGAAAGATGATGTCTAGGCTCTTTTTTTGATTGTGGCTTTCAAGTAGCCCCATAATTTTTAAACTGTCTCTCCTGGATCTATTTTCCAGGCCAGTGATTTTTTCCAAGGAGATATTTCACACCATATTCAAATTTTTCATTCTTTTGGTTTTGTTTTGTACTTTCTTGGTTTCTCATGAAGTCATTAGCTTCCATCTATTCCATTCTAATTTTTAAGGAAATATTTTCTTCAGTGAGCTTCTGAATCTCCTTTTCCATTTGCCTGATTCTCCTTTTCAAAGCATTCTTCTCAGTGACTTTTTAGACTTCTTTTGACAATTCAGTTAGCCTATTTTTGAAGGTGTGATTTTCTTCAGCATTTTTTGGGGTCTCCTTTCGCAAGCTGTTGACTCACTTTTCGTGATTTTCTTGCATCACTCTCATTTCTCTTCCCAGTTTTTCCTCTTCCTCTCTTACTTGATTTTCAAAATCCTTTTTGAGCTCTTCCATGGCCTGAGACCACTGCATATTTATTTTGGATGTTTGGGATGTAGAAGCCTTGACGTTTATGTCTTCCCCTGATGGTAAAGGATAGAGAAAATACTTGTTCACCAAGAAAGTAACCTTCTACAGTCTTACTTTTTTCCCTTTTTTGGGCATTTTCTCAACCAGTTACTTGAATTTTGGGTCCTTTGTCAAGAGGAGGGTATACTCTGGGGACCTGTAAGATCTCAGTTCCTCCAAGGTGGCACAATTAAGCCTGCACACTGGTCTGGGAGCAACCAGATAGTTTTCTGCCCAGAATCTGTGAGTAGTAGAATTCCTTCTCCACAACTGCCTCCAGTTTTGCCACACCAGCACTCAGGGCTAAGATTAGATCAGCTGCTCAATTCTTTTCTTCAGAGCCTCCAAATACTGAGCTAGCTCTAGGAATGTGTGCATCAACCTCATTTTCAATGTGTACATCCCTGGAAGTACACTACCAAGGCAAGTGAACTTATCCACAGCATTCAAAACTTCTCTATTTGTTGTAACCAATAGTTCCACGTATGGATGGTGTGGTGGTGGCTGATGGAGCACCTGTGTTTGCTTGGTGTTAATTATTAGGCCAAAATTAGCACAGGTAGCAGAGAACTGATCCATGCTTTGTTGCACCTCAGCCTCAGAAGCTGCACTGAGTGCACAATCATCTGCAAACAGAAAATCGTGCACCAATATTCTCTCTACTTTGGTCTTGGTTAGTAGCCTTTTCAAATTGAAGAATCTACCATTAGTGCAGTAGCTGACCTTGATGCCATGTTCATCCTCATTGAAAGCATTTGACATCATAGCTGAAAACATCATGCTAAAAAGCATGGGAGAGCAAGCACACAGCCCTGTTCCACTCCACTGGTGCCTATAAATAGATAAATAGAAGGTAATCTCATAAAGAAGGCACATGTGGGAGCTGAGGGAACCACTATGAAAAGTCCCTTGCAGAACATGTGATTCAAAGCATTCTAGGCATGGGGGACAGCCAAGAGGGCAGAAAATCAGAAAGTAGAAGTGTCCTGTAAGAATAATAATAGCAAGAAGATCAGTGTTACCTGATCATAGAGTACATGGCAGGGAATAAAGTGAAAGAAGATGGAAAAGGTAATAAGGGACAAAAGGTACAAGGGGCTTCAAAAGGAAACAGAGGGTTTAGTCCTAGAGGTGAGAGGAAGTCACTGAAGTTTCTTGAGTAGTAGAGTGACATGGGTCAGAGCTTCACTTTAAGATCCCTTTGGCAGTTAAGTGTGAAATTGACTAGAGTGGGAAGAGACTCATTTTATTCTAATTATACCAATTTGTCTGTGCAAAAGTATTTTTATGTTATATAATCAAAACCATATATTTTTTCTTCGGGGATTTTCTCTCTCCTTTCTTTCTTTATACACTTGCCCCAAAATCATATATCTGAATGGTATGTGCCTCCTTCCATTCTCCTTTAGTTTTTTTTTTTAAAGGATGTGATGTTTCACATTATGTTAATAGAACTTAATTTGAAATATGCTATGTGGTAGTACCTCCTGTTACTAAGCAAATTAGTTTACTTTTTCTTAAAAGGTATTTTAAGACTTGCTTGGCTTGGAGGGATCTAAAAAAAGCTGGGCTGCTGGCATTACTTCCTGGTCATGAGTATAAAACAACCATAAGGAGCTCCAGGCAGGCACTTCAATGATTCGTTCACAGATCACAAAGAGCAAGTTAGTCAGAGGAGTATCACTGAATTGAATCAAATCAAGGTGTCCTCAATGCTTAATCCTTGCTGAATATCCTTCTCCTGATATAGCTAGGTAATTCCCCTTTTGTTAACTGTTGAATTACCTGTAAGTGTCTCATTTTGCTCCAATATTGCACCTAAATTACCTAGGGAATAGTAAGAGTAAGGTTCAACCCAGAACAGGTTGTAAGAAGTTGATCTAAACCTAATCAGAAGTGAATCTTCAGTAGGGTTTTGAAGAAGGGAATATGGCAGAAACATGGAGAACAAAGAGCAACTTATTACAGATTAATGTATTAGATTGAAAAAAAAATCCAAAATTCAAGGCTCTCTCTAATTCTGTTGAATTAGCTAGTTTAATTTAAAAACTCTGTGTAACCAGAGCCCAAGACTTAAATTAAACCAGCAATTATATGTTAAAGACTTACATGAGGTAGCATGGTATAGTAAGAGTATTGCAGGATGTGAAATCTTAGGACCTAGAAACAAATCATGGTTCTGAAGGAATATTGCTATTTATTATCTATGTAACATTCACCAAGTCCACTGGAAAAAAAAAATCCCTAAGTTACTGATGGACTGATACAAACTGATCCCCACTGAGATCAATAATTCATTGTCCTTTATGTGGGGCTCAACATTCCCTTGTTGCCTATATATCACCAATGCGAGATCACACTGTTGATCATATTTACCAGTCTATGCACCTAACAACTAACACCTGAGAACAAACTACAATATCCAGTAACAGCAATGGCAGCATCAGAGAGTAACTTCTGCTACCTTTCTTTCTTCTCTGCAGGCCAGTCAGGCTACAGCTTCCTAGAAATCTAAGCATGAGAAGCAAAAGGAAGAGAGTAAAAAAGGAAAAAGGAGGGATAGAGAAAGGAAAAATGGGAGAGAAAAATGAGATTGGGAAGAAAAGGAAGTGAATGGAAGACATGATTTAATAGTTATTATATATGTTCTTATGATTCTATTTACTTTTCTGGATATCAGTATATACAAGTCTTTTCAAATATCTTCCAAATATCATATTTAGCATGAGTTTAGGTGGATTTTGGAAGCCTGAATACATAAAACTTGTCAGTACCTACTTGAGGGACAGCAGCTAAACCAAGGCCCAACAGTTGCTAAGGGCTAGGAAGGCTTCAGTTCTCCACTTATAGTGTTATTCTTTAAAAACAAGTCAACCATGGTCAATCAATAAATAAATTTAAAAATACATAAAAAACACAAAACATGCGTATATGGCACACATTTGAACAAGTGGATATATGTGTGTACATATGGTATGTATATATATATTCTACATATTTTTCTATATGTATGCATTTTTACAAATATATGAATATGTGTACATATGAAAACACAAATAGGTATCCCCCAAAGTAAAGCAGAGTCAATTCAACAAATATTTATTAAGTGTACACTCTACAAAACACTTGGTTGTATGCTAGCACAAATACAAATTACATTAATAAGGGTTCCTGATTAATAGTTACAATTACATCCAATTTATTGGATTTATCCAAGAAAACAGACTCCCACAAAATTTCCAGATTGAAGAAGACCTCAGATGCCACAGTTTTGGTCATATTTAAGCAAGAATTCTTTCCTTATTATTGACAGGTGGTCACCTCACTATACCCCAAGAAAGACCACTATATTTTTTGAAACTCTTAATTATTAAAAAGTTTTTCTTTATGCTGAGCTGGAATTTGCCTCCCTGTTAACTTCTACCTATATCTCCTAGTTCTGCCTTCTATGACCAAGAAGAACAGTTCTAATCTCCACTTGCAGGTGACATCTACTCAAATATCTAACTGTTGGCTCTTCATTCCTGCTCCAAATATCCAATCAGTTGCCAAATCTTGTCATTTCTTTCTCCACACCTCTTACTTCTTCACACACGCACGCCCATTGCCCTAGCTCATAAGGTATCCCTCTCCCCTAATTTGTGTCTTTTCATTTGCTACCTCTGCTGTCTGGAATGCTCTCCCTCCCTACAATGACTTCATAATATTCCTAGCTTTCTGAAAGACTAAACTCAAATGTCACCTGCAATAGGCCTTTCCCTCTACCCTTGATCTCTCCTGCTCACCAGTTCCTACAGCTTTCTGAGGTTACCTTTCATCTGTGTGGTACACAGTTGTCTATGTACACGCTGTCTTCCCAATTAGACTGTAAGCTACTGGAGGGCAGGGGCTGTTTTGTGCTTTTTCTTTCTAACACCAGTGCTTAGCACAAAGTAAACAATTAATGTTTGCTGACTGATTATGGTACTGTGGAAAGAACACTGGGTAAAGAGTCAAAGGACCTGGGTTCACCTCACAACTGCTTCTATCATCTCTGGGCAAGTCACTTACTTCTCTAGACACTGGTTTCCACTTAGGCACCTTTCCATCTAAATGCGTGATCCTATAGATCTTCCTACCTTGCCCCTACACCTCTTACCCTCCAAGGATTCTATTTTCCATGTGAGTTCCCTCATCATACTGGTCTCTCCTCTCTTTGCTGCCTATGTTTCTATCATTTGTTTTATACATATATACATACACACATATCTCAATACAAGGGTTAAACTAGATAATCTTTGCTTTCTTTCTCCCCACAACATATCCTATAACATATAATTTAAATCAATAAAGCTGTGACAATGCATTCTTAATTACCAAGAGGGTCCACAGTAAGCAACTTCTTAAAACATGCATCATTTTAAAATGAAAGTTCAACATACAAATAATTATCTGGCCTCCACCTTGTGAAAATCAAAACTCCTACACAATAATAGGTAAGAATTTTAAATAAAGCAAGTATAAAGTAGTATACAGAATTTCCACACAAAGCAGGTAGTAGAGCCAGAAAAGAAATGACACAGTTACTCTACTTAAAAGAGACAGACAATAAAGAACTGTTATACAGAGTTAGAGTACTACAGGTCTACGCATTAAAGACGTTGTGGCTATTAACAATTTAAACCTTCACTGTATTTGGCTAATTGGTACACAGGACTTTTAAGCTTTCCACAGATAAAACATTCCAGTTCAGTTCTCCAGCAGTGTCATTTGTTCATGTATTCCAAGCAAGAACAAAGGGGAGAAATACTGCTTTAATTGTTTAAGTACCACTGATAAAAGAGATGGATGAATACTTTAGGGGAAAGATCTTTTGTTCCTTTTTTATCTTAATACAGGGGAATAACTCTCTATTTCAGTGCTAAAGGTTTCATGGTTTTGGTCTAAAAATCTTATTTTCTTTTTCTAGCTTCAACAGTTATCCTGTAAAATTTATGTAGAGATGTCTATGTACATTTATACATAAAATATGTTAATTTCTTTATTTGCTTTTTAGGTATTAAGTTTATAGATAATTCATTTAATACAGTTTTGTAAGAAGTAAATGAGTGCATTTTTAATTAATACTTTCTGAGAAAGTGTGGTAATAACCAATCTCTTTTCTCATAGTTGCTCTCTAGGAAAAAGCAAAATATATAAATTAAATTTTATTTGTATAGTTATATTATAATTAAAATGGTGCACATTAATTATAAATGCTATATCTGTTTTCAAAATAAAGTTAAACATCAAATGATGATGAAACACTACTACAATTTAAATAATTTGTTAATCTTGATTTATGTAAGCTGATCAATGATTTTAAAAGATGCATTCATAAGTTTCAATTTATTAACTCATATACACGCTAATTATGGATAGTTATCTTCTCTAACAGAAGAAAATAATTAGAAGTAGTTATTTAAAAAAAATTTACACAATGAACATTATTGATAGTCATAAAACTCGTGCCTCTCACCCTATTCAATAATTTGACAAAAAGGTTTTTTTAAAAAAAAAATCTAATTTTACCAAAATATCATCTTTTCCTTACTTAGAAATAATGTTATGTTGATCATAGACAGTGATAAATCTGCAAATGCCAAACAGTGATGCCTAAGTCTTGAAGAATAATTCTTTTGTCCTAAATTGTTCCTTTCCCAAGGAATTGTCCCTTCCTGTTTCACTGAGTTAAAGCCAGGGCTCTAAGGTTTCACTCACCTTTTTTCAATAGACAACATACGGTATAAAAAAATTACCAGACCTAAAAGGATTATTTTAGTCCAAACTTTCACCACAAACTTAAGTTTGCAGTGAATATTACTTTTTCTTCCATTTGTACTCTCTTATTTTTGAACATACACATATTTATAGCCTGGAAAAGTCTCGGGAATAACTTTTTCTACATTAAGTAGAAATTTTTAAGGAAAAAAAAACGCATGCTAAACTGCCACCATGGTAGGCTCTCCAAGGCTGCTATTCTTTGATGTAAAATGAAATACTACTTAGTGAATAAAACATAAAAAACTCCTGTCTCCCCTTCAAAGAGACATATCCTTTGACCCAGTGCTCCAGACTAAAGCCTTGACATTTTTGCACAAGAATGCTGCGTGAGGAAAGTCCAGACAAAACAGACACTTGAGATGCGAGGAGGTTGTTTAAGCCCAATCACAGCAGACACTCCCCCTTCCAATAATCTACCAGAGATAGCGCTACCATACACCAAAAAAAAAACTGACCCTTATAAAAAAATCCAATAGTCAAAGCACATTTAAGCCATTAAATCTGGTTTATAATCTTTTCCCACTAACCTTTTTAAAACCAATTATTCAAGTTTGTGTACTTTAAAAAATTGGTTATTAACTTTGTTAAGATCTGCAATATTCAAAACCAAAAGCAACATAAGCATACTTACACAGGAAATAAAACAATTTTGCTGTTCTTGAGAGCTTGTTAAAAACCAGTCACTTTCATAAAAGCTTGTAAGGCATAAGACAAACATTTCTTTATTAGCACTATTAGTGAGAGAAAAACTTTTCTGATATTAGGTAACTTGTTGCTTTCAGACGTTCTTCTGAAAAGCATTACTACTATCCAGTCAGTTGACTCAGTTACTTCTGTTACTTCCTTAATCTAAGAGCAATTACTTCTAAAAAAAGCAAGTAGCATCAAGAAGTAAAGTCTAAAGTGAAACATTGTTTTAATTAAAAAGACCGAATTGCCATAAAACAAAGCAATTAGTAACAATACAACAACTGAGAATGACAGTTCATATCAATCTACCTACTAAAAACACTTTATTAGAAGGGTCACACAGCTTAGAATATGAACAGTATAATGGAATATAAATTGACACTTTCCCTCGTCCCCAAGTTTTAAAATAAAAAACAAAATAAAGGAACTTGATACTTTATATGTCTGATATATGTCTCATACAACAAGAAACATTGGGCTGTTTTAAGTAAAACTTTTTTTGTTAAAACTGCATTATAAAACTAGATCTGCAACCCTCTATAGATGCCTTTTAACAATTTAAATGAATAGTGCTTACTATCATTAAGACAATTACATGGGAACCAACAAGTGGAAACCTGAACTCTGTATATAAACACAGGCAAGAATATCAGCAAAATGAAAATTTTTAAATTAAGTGATATGCTAAGAATAAATTAATGATGTGATGTTTTGTTAACTCATTAAAAGTAAAATGGCAGTCTTCTAATAGTCTTTCAATGGTATTTCAAAATTTCCTTGTAATAAAAGTCTGATATCAGTGGCAAGTAAATATAAAGCAAATGTAACAACAGAAAGAGTAAGACATTTTAAAAGAGCTAATTTAAAACTGCTGAAAATCATAAAAGCACACTTTCATGTTTGAGTCATCAACAACCTTAAGCTAAAAAATAGACCACAGTAAAACAAATATATGTCACACAAAGTGAATGTAAAAAATAGCAAGCAAGAACACTAGACTTAAATATTCATTAAAGGTGCTACAAGAAAGAAGATAGGGCATGGAAGACACAAAACAGTTAACCTCTTAATAAAGCACAAAGGCAAAGAAAGACACCTGTCTCCCTTCCGTATTCTGAGTGCTCCCTTAAGGACCACAGAAATAATAATTTATATATGCTTTCTTTAATGCCTGTGAGAAGTACTACATGTAGTAGTACGGACTATAAAGTAATTATAAAACTATGTTCCCAAGTAAGTTTTTACAAAGATTTTATAATCTTTATAATGTAAAGACTTTGTGCGCTCTCCTTGTAGTAGGCTGAAGATCTGAAGAGCAAAGTGAGGAAGAATTATTCACGGCTGTGTATACACCTAAAGTGTGGGAACAGAAGTCTGGCCAAGAGGTCATTAACACAAGTGAATGTTTCCTGGGGACTGATGTTTTATGCATGCTAGGTGCTTATTTATGCTTTTAAAAAAACAGAAAATAAACTGTCATCAAATACCTCATGCACAGTAACTAAAGTAACTCCCTCTGAAAGAACCCTGTCCTTTTGTTGAGGAGAAAAAAATGCCATTCTATTAAGCATCGGTCTTCTTCCTTTGAGGTAAGAAGAGAAATATTCTGTCCTGCTAAGTTTTCTGCCTAGTTTCCAGCTTCCTAGAGGAAGAGGAAAAATAACATTCCATCTGGAACTAGTCTCCTGCCTTCAGGGTAAGGAGAAAAAATGCTATTCCACAAAGTTGAGTTTCCTGCCTCCTGCTGGAAAAGGAGAAACACCATTTCCAGAAGGCATTTCAGATAAAAATCACAAAATTGTGATGACTAGATCCCCTACAAAGTTATGTTACATAAGCTCAATCAGGCCCTCATGGTTAGAAGGCAATCAGTTTGTGCCTCCCTAATTAAATCACAATTCCACTTACCATGGCAGCTCTTTCTCTTTATTCCTCCTCAAAACACCAATCGCTTCTCCCTCACCCCCTCTTGGCGAAGGACCTTACTTAGTGGTTTATGAAAAATATTAAGGACATTAGCCAAAGGCTCTCTCTTTTTCTCTCCTCACCTCACATTATCCAGAGATGCCTTCTGTCCCTATATTTTACCTCATCTCACATAATGAGGTGGTCCTTCTCCTTGCTCAGTGTACAAGTTTTCATACTGTCTTCTCCAACAGTTTGCCCTACCACCTCCACTCCAATATGCAATCTCTCCCTGTATACTGATTGCTTCCCTCCCCTCTAAAAACATGCCCATATATGTCTCCCTATGGTCAAAAAAAATCTCACTTTATCCATCCATCCCTGTTAGCTATCATGGCATATCTTCTGCCTTTTATGGCTAAACTCCTTGAGAAGGTTGTCTACAACTGATTCCTCTATTTTATTCCTTTCCTCTCACTCTCTTAACTTTATGTAGTCTGTATTCTGTGCTCTTGCCAAATCTAATGGCCTTTCTTCAGTCCTCACCTTGATTTCTCTATAGCTTTTGACATGGTCAATTACCTGCCTCCCTTTCATATTCCCTTCTCCAGTTTTTTTCTGGAAAATCTCTCTCCGGGTTCTCTTTCCACCTCAGTCTTCTCTGCTGATCTTCATCCAAGTAAGGCCTGTTAACCATGGCTGTTCCACAGGGTTCTGCTCTGGCCCCCTTCTCTTCTCCCTCAATACTACTTCACTGGTGATTATTTCATCAGCAATCAGGAATTCAATTATCATCCTCTAAACTGATGGTTCTCAAATCTACTGGGGAAGCTAGGTGGTAACAGTGGACAGAGCACCAGGCCTGGAATCAGGAAAGCTCATCTTCCTGAGCTCAAATTTGGTGTCATGTGACTCTGGGGGCAAGTCACTTAACCCTGTTTGCCTCAATTTCCACATCTATCCAAAAAGTGGAGTCACGTATTTTGACAAGTGACAGGTTTCCCCTTCCATAAGAGGAATCCATTATGGAGATCCATAAGTAGAGCTTGGACAGTCACCTGTGAGGTATATTCTTTTCTCATGATTTGTACTTGACACTCACTGAGGTCCTTTCCAACTTCTAAGTTTTGAAATTCTGTGAATAATTTTGTTATAGAACCATATAATTTAGAACTAGAAAGACTTGTAAGGAAGTCTAAGGGTTTTTATTAGCATGGAGCATGTGGACTTATTTTTTTAAATTAATTATTTCAATATAATGAATTGTCTTTGTGAACCTATGTATTTTATTTTATGCATCCAAAAACATTTTTCCTAGAAAGATTTTTTTAGGTTTTGATATTGCCAAAGGGGTACAAGGCAGAAAAAGGTTAAGAATTCCTTACTATTACTTCACAGATGGGAAATTATTGATAATATAAAATACTTATATTTATTAACCTGAATTGGCATAAAGGTTAAAATCAAACAAAAACATAAAAAACAAAATTCAAATTAATTTAAAGCCATATTTCAGACAAACAGAAAGGTGTGATAGCTATTTAAGATCTGTATACAGGAAATAAGAACTGCTGTGAAATGACTTCTCCAAAGTAAAAAACAATTTCTCCTGCAGAACAGGTCAATGACTAGGAAGATAAAAAATTTTAAATATTTTTTCGGGTCTCAGAAAGCAGATGAAATATATTGAATACAAGAAGTGTTCAATAAATTTATTTGCTGAATTTAATGTAATTTATATCCACAACACTTGCTGAAATAAAACCATCCCAAAGTTTATAAACTAGGCATGTCAAATTCGAGCTTCATAATCAGCGACACAAGAACATCACAGACCAAACCACAACTGGCACTCACCTCTATGGGTCTTAAATTACAAGTAATTCTAAGGCCAACTCAAAAGTTACGTCTGACTACTGAATCGTCACTGTTTTTATATAAAACTAACATGGGATCATAATCTACATAAATTAAAACCACATTTTAGTTTATATCTTACATACAAATAATTTTAATTCATCAGTTTTAAATTTGCTTAATAAAATCAAGCACATAGGGACTGAACTCGAACTACAATTTACAGAAGACTTAAGACATAATATGCCAAGCAAAAGATCCTAAGTATTCATTATTTAAATGTTCAATGTTATGCTTCAGGAACTTCCACATGTGTAAAGTACATTTCTAGCATTCTGCTTTAAATATTTTAGGTTCCATTTCCTGCCAAAAGGTTAACAATATAAGGCACAAACAGAAGGGGAGTAATCAAGAAACATACCCTTATAGTCTATAATAGTAATTCAAAAATACAATGAAAAGCAGGTTTATCCTATGACACATTTTCACCAGAAGTCTTGGAAGCTTCACAAAAGTTATGCCATTGTAGAATATAAGCATAAATATCAGGTTGCATCTAAAGTAATGGACCACACATTGAAAAATTTTATAACTGATTGTTGCCAAAATTCTAATCTGCTACTGATTAACAAAAGAATGTTGTGCATTTGTTTCTAGTTGTAATCTAACCTTCATGCATATGCTGAAATGAGGTATGTATACAGTAACAATAACTTTGCATGGTTCTTTAAACTTTATTTCTTTAGCAAAAAGGAAAACCTAATACATTTGATTTTTTAAAGTACTGGCAAATATATTGCAATTTCATTAAAAGGGAGCAGGGAATTAAAAAATAGTACATTTATAAATCAAAAACAAAATCAATTACTCATTGCAACTTGACCACAATATAATCACTATGATCCAGGCCTCTCATAATTTCTCATTTGTTGCTTAATATTTGTGTATGTGACTGCATATGGTACTTTAATACATAATCTTCTTATGGCTTACTAATGTTTATTTTTAAAGCATACTAAAAATCTAGAAGTTAAAATTTATATTTCTTTCCTCAAGGAACACAGAATACCCTCCTGAATGCCTATTGAACATAAATAACCTGAAGGCAGAATCATAGCAGTATGTTGTAAAAAAAAAAAAAGAAAGAAAGAAAAGAAAAAAAAACCCTTACCAATTTTTCATCAACTGTGATGAGTTGCGTGTCTTGAGTTTGGTCCTTTGCCAGCCACCATGTGGAAGTGCTCAGTGACCTGCAATGTAAGACTTGAAGTTAAAAAATGATTCATGCAACGAGAAAATAGAGGCAGTCAAATCTTACATAAACAAGTTACTTTAACAATATCCGTCTTGTAAAAAAAAAAAAATGAAAGAGGGAGAGATGAGGGCACAAAAATCCTTTTTCTCCCCAATTAGTTCTGTCTGCTGAGTTTTTGGCAGGCTCCCACTTAACAGTTCACAACAGACTGAACTTTATGTCAGCCTACAGGCTCTGTCACACAGAGAGACTGCCAGTGGCAAAGGCTGTACTACTCTATGCGAATGTACAGTAGCTAGTTTGTCACGAACAAATAGAGAACACAAAGCTGAAGCAACTATTCTGGAACTGGGATCCCTAAATTATGGCATCAGAAGGAAAAAATCTTAAGTATATTCTTAATAGTGTAAAGTACAATTGCATAGTTCAATAATGGGATATTAAAATTGAAAAACTTTCATCATAATTTAAAAACAAAGATAATCCAACTAGGTGTGACCTTCATAAGTATTTTAATCTATCAAATAGTTTAATTACTTTGGTTGAAAAATCCAGTTGTCAAAAATTCAAAAACAGAAATTTTACAAATAAATGAAATTGACACAAGAAGGTGTATTCTTCAAAGAAGAACCATTATTTTTATATAATTTCTAACCTTAAACAAATGATACACTTGTAAATGGTAAATAGCTTGTTATCAACTGTTTCCAATGGGTGAGGGGAAGTTTTCAATATTTTAAAAAAGGTACAGTTGTTTTTTTTTAATCTAGCTCCTTTACATTTGTAATCTTCTTTAAAAAGAAGTTCTTAAAACTGAGACTTCCTATTTCAAGTACACTTTATGGTTTCCATTAGTGAAATGCCGTGGATATTTGGCTAGTGAGAGTTAATTTCTAATATTATTTCCCAGGTCCTCTTAATTCCAGTGCCTTCCCTCTCTATTTATGCTGTATATTGCTTGCTTATTTATAATTGTCAATTGTTGTTTCCTCCACTAGATTGGAAACTCCTCAAGAGTAGGACTTCTTTTGCTCTTTTTGGTACACCAAGCTTCTAGCACAATTCTTGATACATAGTAGGTGTTCAATAAATTTTTATGCACTGACTGATTTTAACCTTCCCCAATTCCCTACATTAGCCACAAATTTCCTTTCATAAAATAAAATTACTATAGGTATATAAAGTTACCATACATATATAAAAAAATATAAAAAATATTTTTAAAAAATGGTACCTAAAAGGGCAGCTAGGTGGTGCAGTGGATAGAGCACCAGTGCAGGAGTCAGGAGGACCTGAGCTCAAATTTCACCTCAGATACTTGACACTCACTAGCTGTGTGACCTTGGGCAAGTCACTTAACCCCAAATGCCTCATCCTGGGTCATCTCCAGTTATCTTGATGAATATCTGGTCACTGGATCCAGATAGCTCTGGAGGAGAAGTGAGGCTGGTGATCTGCACAGCCCTCCCTCACTCAAAACAAAGTCAAGTGCAAGTCATGTCATTATTTCTCTGATGGCATGGTCTTCTTCGGCAATGAAGGACAAACATACAGGTATATAAAATGACCATTTAACATGTCAAACAAAACACTGAATAAATTTATACCAGAAAACATTATTTACTATACATGTATACACACACACATAATTATTTGCAATATTATAAGAGATGTTAGATAATAAACACCATCTAAAATTCAACTTTCAATAAATATGCGACCTATTTTAAGGAAATTCATGTTACAAAAATATAAATTCAGATGTGATTGTTGATAATGCAAAATAATTGTTTTATTTACAAACAGATGAACAAAAATTTGAAGGTGATTCTATCTCAAATTAGGATGGCGTAATTTAGTAATCATAAGTATCCAACATTAAATATACTACATTAGACAAGTTACAAACTAGGCCTAAATTTTCTTTATCTGTATATTTGAAGGAGACAAATTCCATGACCAGTGTAGTCTATTCTCTTTCTAAAATCTAATCTAGGAAGCTTAAGTATTTACACACATACTAATTTTAAGGATAAATAACTTAAAAGTCCAATATATACTACATCATGAATTAAACTAATTTTTAAGATAATGTCTTTAGTATAAATAAAGGTATCAGAATACTACAATATCATTTGTTCATAGGAGCAGGAGACATCCAATTATCCACAGCCCTTCAAATCTGGTAGCATGTAGATCCATCAATCAAAGAATTTCAGAGTTGAAAGCATCTCCAGCATCCATCTAGGTACAATCCATAACAGAAAAAGAACACATATATATATTTTAACAACAAGGCCAGGAACTGGGCACCCAAACTTTACTGAAGACCTCCAGTGAGGGAGAATTAGGTAGTATATTCCTATTTCAGAGAAACTCTAATTGTTAGCAATTAGATATTTATCTTGAATTTTCCCTCTTTGCAATTTCTACCTATTTATCTTAGTTCTGCCTTCTAGTACCAAGCAAAAGCAAGATTTATCCCTCTGCCTTCAAAAAATGTTAGAACATAAAATATTAAAGCCAGAAGGAACTACAGAACACAGAATGTCAGAGCTGGAAGGCAATGAGGAGGGAAGCAATCAGAAATCAAGAAAAGGTATTTTAACCAAGTGTATATAGGCTGGGGATAGAGATTAGAACTGAGGTTTCAGGGTCTAATGGGGAAGACATTTCTACCATGGCAAGGAGAAAATTAGAAACTTTCAATCTTAGAGAAACTTTGATATTGAGGTAAAGTGACTTGCCCAAGATTACCAAATCAGTTAAGTGGCAGATGTGGGACTAAATTCCAGATCTTTTTCACTACAATGCCAGATCATTTTATCCAATCTGCTATACTGTCTCTTAACTGAGTACATAAGTTGGTAAACCTGGTTTAATGGCAAATACCTATTTACAGAAGGGAAGAAGCAATTCTTGTTAAGTGATGATAGAGGCAGAAAATTCAGAACAGACAGGAAGTTAAAATATTGGTTTAAATTATTAAAGAATTCAACTAAAAACAGAAATCAACAAATTTTTTTTGTTTGTTTTTTTGTAAAACAGACTGGATCAAAAATCTGTATTCTTCAGGACTATTCAGTATGATCATTTTGCACTCCACAAATGATAAGTTAGACTTAAATCATCAGGAAAACACATTTAAATGAATTCTACAAAAGTATAGGGCTTTTTTCGAAGTATTTATTCATTTAATATTCCATTTCAGAAATGATACTTTCTACAAAGATAGATTTAAATTATTTCTTAGCTATGCAGGAAAGTGAACCTTAAGCTGGTTATTTATCTAAAAAGTCAGATACCTTTTAGGCCTAGCTCTCTTTTCCTAGGACTAGATAATTAATCTGTTCATTAGCTCAGCCAACAGACTCCAGGTGTAGCACTCCTCCTACCAGCGCACACTGGCAGCTTGTTTGCTACTTGCTATATTGAGGAGCGGCTAGGGCACCGTCACACAGCCTGAACGCGGAAGAAGCATGGCACGTTCAGTTTAGGATGTCTGCGGGACATTCAGTTCAAGATGTGCGACAGGCAGGTGCCAATGCAAGAATGGATGACAGCAGAGAGGTTAGGGCTGGATAAATAAATCTGAGAATCATATACCCAGAGATGCTAGCTGAATCCATGTGAGCTGCAGAGATCACCAAATGAAATGTCTGACAAAGAGGACGGGGGGCCCAGACAATGGTTTTAAAAGGCACCCACAGGCAGCACGTATGACTTGTATGAAGATCCAGTAAAGGAGAAGAGATCGGATGGGAAAAGGAGACCCAGGAACGAGCAGCTTCTTAAAAATCTAAAGAAAAGAGAAAGTGCAGGAAAGAGGGCAATCAACAGAGCCCACACCTGCAGAGGGGTCAAAAAGAATAAAGGCAGGTAACAGGCCGTTAGACTTCACAGTTAAGAGATCATTAACAACTGGAGAGAGATTAGTTTTGGTCGAATGATGAGGTTGGAGAGAGGCCAGAGATGGAGGCAGAAGAATGAGAAGAGAGTGGGAGTGAAGGAAGAAGAGATAAGGATTTTAGATGGTCTTCTTGAGGAGTTTAACCACAAAAGAGTTGGGAAAGATATAGGAAGCTAGTTAATGGAATGGGTCAAATGAGTTTTCTAAGTATGAGAGAGATATGGGTATGTTTTTAGGGAGCAGGTAAGCAGCCAGCAGAGAGGAAGGGAAAATTAATGAAAGAGTGGAGATAATAGAGGGGAACTTCTGTTGAAGAAGATGGGACGGAATGGCATCATTTTGTAACTGTAAAAAGATTTATTTTGGCAAGAAGGGTCACCTCTTTAAATGAGACAGGAATGAAGAAGGAAATAGAGGGGAAAAGCATTTGAGTAATGAGATGAGGAGGAGGGAAAAAGAGGAAGCTCTTGGCAAATGGTCTCAATAGTTTCTCAGTTTTTCCCCCTAGAAAGCTGCAGTTCTCAGTTGAGAAGGTGGGGAACGGAAGGGCTATGACAGGTTTAGAGAGGAATGAAATGGTTTGGAAAGGCCACTGTGATAAGTGGAATACAGAATCAATTAGGGAGGCAGAAAAGGATTTCCTTGCTGAATGGTTGCTCAGTTAAGACGATTTAACATAAATCTGTAGAGGAATCAGTCAGCAATGTTTTGTGATTTTCTCCAGCTTCATTGAGTTAACACATTCAGGAGCAAAGTGGAAGAGATCCAAGGCCGTGACTTGTCAGGGGAAGTCAATAATAGGAAAAGATGGCTGAGGACTTCAGAGTAAAGAATGGTGAAGAGTTGACCTGGATCAACAAAGGATCAAGATGGAGTAGAGAGGAAACTGTAGGCATTGCAAGGGTGATGTCCCGGAAAGAACTGTGATGAAAAGACTGAAGGTCACGGTAAGGATGAAGAACAGGAATAGTGGATTATAAGACAAAGAGAAAAAATTGAATGATACAATACCATGATGAGATAAAGAAATTTAAGAGTTTAAGAATATGAAGTAGAACACTTGTGGATGATAGTCAAAGGAATGACCATCTCTCTGTGTAGGTAAGTTGGAGTGGGAAAACAGATCATGAAAAAATTACTAAACTGAGGAACTGGAAGAATGGGTTACAATATTTTCCAATGATGAGTGATATACAAGAAGTAAAAGCAAAGCCAGTATTAAAATTTTGTAAAAGTGGAAAAGAAGTAAGCTGATCACATAGCAGGAACAAAAAGGAGATCTTTAAAAAATGAGGATAAGGGGTCCCAGTGAAGAGAACTTCCACAGTGAAAGATATGTAAGTAATGGGAGATAGGGAAGCTATCCACAGGTAGACCATTTCCTCTGAGAAAGTGTGCTTCCATGGAAAACATGATACCTCAAGAGAAGGAAAACTGGAGCTCCTGGGGACAAGAGGCACCCAAAAAAAGTAGGAGGGAAGAGAAACAGAGAGGATATTGCCAGGTAAATGGGAAAGAAAATGACTATGACGATGTGGGGACATATGATTTAGGACATGAGAAATGTCCTTTTATTTTGTCTTTATATGACCTAGCACAATATCTTAAGCTGAAGCCAGGCAGGGCAGCACATGCAAAATGGAGTCTGTTCTGAGAATACACAGTTATCCCTTCCACATTGCAACTTTTGCCATTGTGGGTTTGATATATCATAGGTCAGCATAAGAAATTAAATGGCAATTTTTGGGGAGCTTTGAGGAAGCTGCAGACACCATGCAAAGGCCAGCACACAATAGAAAAAGTTTAGAAACTCAGAAATGCATAAAATCATATGCACAGTATTGTATAGCATCAACATGTTTTATTGTTTAATATCAAAATGATTCACACTTTTTCTCTGGTACTAAGGGAGGGCCAAAAAAATTTTACATAGATTTTCCAGATCACAGGCACCCTGTACTCCTAACCCCTGTGATGTAGAAGGGAAAACTACAGTTTCTACCCTCTATAAAGGAAGGCATTGGGAGGAGTTTGGAATTTAGGTTTTGGAACACCTATTGTGGACAATGGGAAACTAAATAGATTCCAGAGGTACAGAATGTCTGCCTTGTTGAAGTGAGGATCTAGCTGGTGGCCCAGTCAGCAGAGTTTCATGATGTCCTCCAGTTCCATTCAGCAGCATGTGGGCTGGGCATGAATAGCAACAGGACAAAAGGGCAAGGGTGACAATCAAGACAGAGAAAGAAGGAGAGTTCAGCCAATGCAGAAGTGACAATCTGCAACAGAACTGAAGGGTGGGAGGAAATGGAGGGTCACAATAAGAATGAAGTAAAAGGCGGAGAGACTAAATGGCATAGACAACTACGGAATGAGAAAAATATTATGATTAGATAAAGGAAGTTTAAAGTTCATGAACACAGAACACATCTGGGACTAAGGGGTTATGTGAACAAAAAGATGGAGGATTAGACATTTCCTCTTAAACTTCTCCAAAATAGAAATCCTTCACCAAAGATAAAGCAACTTCAGCTATCTCCATAATCTGGGGAACCTATCAAAGATAGTTTAAAAAAGTGAAATGGCACTTACTGATGCTGAGTTTACTTAGCACTTCCCTTAACTCCAATGCCACCAGCATCCAGGCTATGCTAGCAGACCCAAGAACCCAAAACACTGGCTTACAACAAATCCCAATACCACCCTTCCCCCGCAACCCCTTGCAGTGCTTTGTGAAGGCCCTGGCTCTAGGAGACAGAAGTTGGGTCAGGCAGCAAAAACCAGTCAGTGCTATGGCAGCCCTTCAGGAACAAAAGCCAGCACTACAGAAGACAACCCTATAACATCAGTGCTGCAAAGTTCTGAATTGCCAGTGCTAGGCCAGAGAACTGAAGAACAGAAGGAATGGGGTAAGACACCAGGACAGGACACCTCCTCCAGAAGCGCTGCATAGCACTCCACTAGGTTTGAGGGAAAAAACCATGGCATCCAGCTGGGATCAGTTCTGTCCAACTGAAATTCACTTGAGAATAGAAACCTGGACCAATGAAACATAAATTGTTCGGCATGGAAGGAGATGGAAACATCTGAAGATCTGGCCACCAAGAAAAGCACCACCAGAGGGGGAAAGAGAACAATAGGGGAAATTGGGGTTAGGAGGAACTATAATTACTTAAGATCTCAGAAAGCAGAAAATGAACAGGGAAAGTATTAAAAATGGGAGGAAATATAGTCTTCAGGGCTAGTGAGTGAGTTCAAGCATTTATTGATAAATACCACAAAATAAAGGAAAATGATTCAACATCTGATGAGATAGAGGATGCTTTGGAATGAGAACATGGAATCACAATATACTGTTCCAAAGAGGTTCAAAAGAAAATGAGAATAAGAAGAGCAAAATTTATAGTCTATATAGTGAAAATAGTGGGCAGAGCAGAAAAATTGGAATTTGCAATGGTCTCACAAAAGGAACTAAAGGGAGAACAATAGATTGAGAATGCAAATAGAAATGAAGGGAAATCTGGAAAAGAAAGCAAAAAACAATGACATTAAAAGAAATTATTTTCCCTATGCATGCAAAGCTTAACCATCTTGAAGACAGGATGCAATGCGACAACTTAAGGCTATTAAGTCTCTCAGAAGAACATGACAGGACAAAAACCCTTAACGCTATAACACGGAAAACAAAAAAGAATTGCTCAGAACTTCTGAACACAGAAAATGTTTAGAAAATCTCTCTAGAGAAAACTCAACCATGTAACCTGCCTGAGTCACATGAGTCTGTGAATGGGTGAAACAGGAATGGGTGGAGCAGGAAGGATAAAACAGGAAGAGGTGGAGCTGGAGCAGAGCTGAGAAGAAAACTGGTCAGACCAGTCAGAGCTGGAAAGGTCACAGGAAATGGGCAGCTGGGCCTGTGAGTGTCTGAGGAAAGGCTGGATAATGTGTAGACTTCTTGGTTGCTATGATGGATTTGGCTTTCTGATGTCTGAATAAATATTTTGGTTCTGTCAAAAAAAAAAAAGAAAAAGAAAAACTCAAGGCTGAAAACTCCAAGACACATAGTGGATGACTTTAACAATTTAATTCAGAAACAACATGTTTTACACATTATCAAAAGAAAGCTTTACAAATATAAAGGAAGGGAAATTTGAATAATGTAAGACCACTTGCACCTACTAGAAAATGAAAAAGAGAATGAAACTTTTACAAAAAACTGACCATGCACTAGGGCACAGAGATATTAAAAACAAATGTAAACAGATAGAAACAGTCAATACATCCTTTATGGAACATAATGAAATAAAAATAGAATTGGCTTAGGGACCACAAACAATACAGATAGAAATGGAGACTTAATTATGAAATTCTAAATAACAAATGAGTCAAAGAACAAGAAAATGATAACAATGAAACAATATGCCAAAATTTCTGGGATGCTGCTAAAATAGTAATTGGAAAAATGAAAAATCATATCCTTACAAACATGCATTAAGAAAATAGTAAAGCAGAAAATCAATGAGCTGAACACACATTTTAAAAAATCAAGAAGTTTACCAATAAAACCAAAAGAAGTCAACAGGATCCAAACTGAGTAACATTTGGAGAGTATGAATCTCAAAGGAAGAGACTGTTTAATGAAAGTGGGTTGACAGTGAATTGGAAAGATAATTTTTTTTTTAAAGTGAAAAGGAAGCAGACCTTATTATATCAAATCATCAAAACTACCTGATTATTTGGTACTCATTAGAAGACAGAGGTCAGCCAGTGGAAAAAATACACAATATATAGTAGCTACAAAAAAAAAAAAAGTACACAATATACAGAAGCAAACAAGCAATTGCATAATCTTGGATCAATGCAAAGATCTCAACTACTGGAATAAGTTTACTAAAAAAAACTAAAAAATACCTGAAATTAGGCTGACAGAAATTAGACACACATGCTAACATCTCACAACAAATATCAACATGAGCTTCAAATGGATGCATGACAGCTGGAAAAGGTTACATCATAAATAAACTAGAGAAGTAAAAAATATAATACTTTTGACAGTATGGATACAGAAAAAGTTCACAACCAAACAAATGTCAGGGAGGCTCTCAGAAGATAAAGTGTATAAATTTGATCACATAAAATAAGGTTTTGTACAAACCAATCCAAACACAGCACAAATTAGAAGAGAGGGAGCCAAGATGGCACAGAGAGAGGGAGGTAGTATTAGAGACCAGCCCTTCTCCCCCCACCCACACCCTCGCACAGTGAGTCATTTTTTTTCCAGTTCAGAGTGGCTGAGGAAGACAGAGATTTCTGCATACAATACGGTAGGAGTCTGGTCAGAAAAAGACAGTAGTGGTAGGAAGCACTCTGACATAGTGGGGCTGAAAGAGAGCTGAGACCAGCCACGGTCTCATATCCATCACCTAGTGCTGGGTAAAAGATCTAGGGAAGAGAGGAGTGGTTGTAAACTTCTGCCCTAGGAACAAGTTCTGAAAAGGAAATGGTGGCTGTGTGCCTCTGATCTCTGTAGTGGAGCCCAGCACGCCAGATAAAAGGGTGCCAGCAGTCCAGATACTCTGAACTCACATCTTACAGAAGGATAAGAGTGACTGAGTCAACATCAGTCTGCTGAAACTCCCAACCAGATACAAGCCTGGGGCAGGAACTCGCCGATGTCAGATTAGGAGAGCAGTGAACAGACCTCTCCCTGGATCATACCACTTTCAGAAGCACTGAAAGCTTACAGAACCATAGCCAGAGCTGTGGACACAGCAGAAGAGCACATCAAGACAAAAGCTCAGCTCAGATGTACCATCCCCATCCCTTTTCCCTCAAAAGAAGTGTACAGAGACATTAACACAAAGTCCAAAATCAAGAAATAGGCTGGAAGAATGAGCAAATGAAGAAAGAACCTGACCACTTAACGAACTATTATGATGAAAAGGAAACTTAAGACACAAGTAAGAGAATGACTCAAAAATATCTACAAGCAAAGCCTCAAAGTAAAATGCAGCTGGAACACAAGTCCAATAAGAATTTCAAGAACTTAAAGAAGTAACTAAAATTTTTTTTAAAAAGATAACTAAGCAGTAGAGTAAAAAAAACCATGAGAAAATTGGCAAGGCAAGGGAAGGGAAGAAAGATATGAAAAAAGAATTAAAAGGTATAATCTTTTACAGAAAAAAATAATTCCTTGAAAATTAGAACTGGCCAAATGGAAGCTAATGACTCCATGAGAAATCAAGATATAATAAAACAAAGCCAAAAGGCCAAAAGAAATCAGAATATACGACATATCTCACAGGAAAAACAAATGACCTGGAAAACAGATTGAGAAGGGATAATTTAAAATTCACTGAACTAACCAAAAGTCATCAACAACATCAAAAATTTCAACCTAAACAATATAAGAACCCATAAAAGAAAACTGACCAGGCATCTTAGAACCAAAGTGCAAAATAATAACTGAAAGAATCCAGCAGACACCTTCTGAAAGAAATCCCCAAAATGAAAACTTCCAGGAACATTACAGTCTAAATCCAAAATTTCCAGGTGAAGGAAAAAATTTTGTTAAGCAGTGAGAAAAAGATTAAAGCAACAAGGAGCCACAATCAGGATCACACAAGATGTAGCAGTCATTACAAAAAAGAAGTAGAGAACTTCTGATGACATTCTAGATATCAAAACATCTAGGCCAAGGGTGAGGAAACTGCGACCTCCAGGCCACATATGGCCCTCTAGGTCCTCAAGTGGTCCTTTGACTGAATCCAGACTTCACAGTACAAATCCCATTAATAAAAGAATTTGTTCTTGAAAGCTTGAATTCAGTCAAAAAGCTGCACCCAAGAACCTAGAAGGCCACATGTGGCCTAGACAGCAGGTTCCCCACTCCTAACAGGCTTACAATCAAGAAAAATCCAACCAGAAAAAAAACTATAATCCTATAGGGAGGAAAATGCACATTTAACAAAACAAGACTTTCTAGCATACAAGATGAAATCACAAAGGAATAAACAAGGTTAAAGTTACATTTTTATATGAAGGGATGATTATCATTACCAGGGGTCAGAAGGGAAGTCTAATTAGATAGAGGGCCTAGGAGTAATTCTGTTGTGTTTGTATTAACTGAAAAGAAGAATAGAAAGAGTGGGGAAGAAGAACACAGTGGGAGACTCCAATCTTTGTTGATTAGATTAGAAGAGAGAAGGGAAAGGCAGAATGAAGAAAGATACCTCATATAAATAGAGTGCATAAAGAAGGGTTTATTCAACAAGAAGGGGATAATAGTGGGGGAATGGATGACATTTACATCCGACTGATCTGAAATGGTTACAGGAGGAAAGAAAATACACAGAGTTGGATATAAGAGAACACATTTCATCCAATAACAAAAGATCTCTCAATTAAACAAGAAAATAGAAATCCTGACAATCACAGAAAAGATGAACAATATTTTTTTTAAAAAAACTAGACAAATACTGAATAAAATAAGTAATTTTCTGAGAAAAAACTCAATGAAATAGATAAGCCACTAGCTAATTTGATTAAGAAAAAGAAAGAAAACCAAAATTACAAGTATAAAAAATGAAAAAGGTAAATTCACAACCAATGAAGTGAAACAAAAGCAATTTTTAGGAATGTTGTTTCTTAATCATATCCCAATAAAACTGACAAGCTAAATAAAACTGATGAATATTCAGAAATACATAAATTTCCTAGTTGATAGAATAGGAACTGGAATACTTAAATTACCCTATTTTGGAAAAAGAAATTAAACAAGTTACAAATGAACTGCCTAAAAAATCCTACTGCAGGAACAGGTGTTTGTACAAATGAGTTCTACAAAATATTTAAAGAAAAATTAATTCCAATACCACATAAACTGTTTGTTTTTAAGTAGGTAAAGAAGAAATCCTAACAAATTTCTTCTGATACACAAATATTGCTCCCCTCCACACCGCAAGGAGTCAAAACAGAAAAAGAAAACACTGATGAAAAAATTTTAAATAAAATATTAGTAAGAAGACTTTAGCAATATATCACAAAAATCAGATATATTTTGATCAAGTTGGTTTTATACCAGGAATGAAAGATGGGTTAAGTATTGGGAAAACTAAAAGCGTAACTGAACTAGTAAAAATCATGTAACTATTTGAAGACATGCAGAAAAAGCTTCTTAAAGCACATTATTTTCTCTTTTGTTAAGTTTTTTTCCTCATGGTTTTTCCCATTTGCTAAAATTCTTCTATGTGTAAATGGTCAAAGGATATGAACAGGCAGTTTTCAGAGGAAGAAATTAAAGATCTACAGTCATATAAAAAATGTTCTAAATCACTATTGATTAGATAGATGCAAATCAAAACAACTCTGAGATACCACATTACACCTATCAGGTTGGCTAACATGACAAAACAGGAAATTGATAAATGTTGGAGAAGATGTGGGCGAGTTGGAACATTAATTCATTAAGCTGATCCAACCATTCTGGAAAACAATTTGGAACTATGCCCAAAGGGCTACAAAAACGTGCATATCCTCTGACCCAGGAATACTGCTTCTAGGACTGTATTCTCAAGAGATCATAAAAATGGGAAAGAGTCCCACATATACAAAAATATTTATATCAGCTCTCTTTGCGGTGGCCAAAAACTGAAAATCAAGGGGATGTCCATCAATTGGGGAATTGCTGAATAAATTGTGGTATATGAATGCAATGGAATACTATTGTGCTATAAGAAATGATGAACAGGAAGACTTCAGAGAGGCCTGGAAAGACTTATATGATCTGATGCTGAGTGAAAGGGGCAGAACCAGGAGAACTTGGTGCACAACAACCACAGTGTCCGACGATTTTTTCTGGTTGACTTGGAACTTCATTGCAATGCAAGGACTTAAATAATTTCCAATGGTTTCCTAAGGCAAAATGCCTTCCACATCCAGGGAAAGAACTATGGAACTGGATCACAGAATGAAGCAGATCATTTTCTTTTTGTATTATGTTTTGGTTTGTTTGATGATTTCTCCCATTCATTTTAATTCTTCTGTGCAACATGACTAATGTGAAAATGTGTTTAATAGAAATGTATGTATAGAGTCCATATAAGATTGCATGCCGTCTTGGGAAGGGAGGGGGGAGAAAATTTAAAACTTATAGAAGTGCAAGTTGAAAACTGAAAACAAATAAATTAATAAATTTGGGGAAAAAAGAAAAGCTTCTTACAAAATACAATAACTATTCCTGTTACAAAATGCTAGAAAGGAAAGAAATAAGTGGAATTTTCCTTTAAATGATAAATAGGATCTATCTAAAACTAAGAGCAAACATCATCTGTAATGGGGATAAGTTAGAAGTTCTTCCAGTAAGATCCAGGGTAAAGCAGGGATGTCTATTATCACCATTACTATTCAATATTATTCTAAAAATGCTAGCCATAGCAATAAGACAAGAGAAAGAAACTGAAGAAATAAGTATAAGCCAAAAAAAAAACCCAAAACCTACCACATTTTGCAGATGACATGATAGCTTACTTGGAGAATACTAGAATGTCAATTAAATAACCAATCAAAACAATTAACAACTTCTACAAAGTTGCTGGGTATAAAATAAATGCTCAACAATCATCCCCATTTCAGTATGTTCTATATTAAATTCTAGCAAGAAGAGAAAGATATATCGAGCGAACAGAAGCTACAGGTCAGTGAGAAAGAAGGCTACGCTAGGGGAGGGGAGCAGAGCGTCTCCGTGACTCGGGCCCCCTCGGGAGGAAGCGGCGGCGGCAGGGACGAGGGCAGGAAGCGGCGGAGGCAGAGGTGTGGGCGGCGGCTGAGGCGGCAGCGGCCCAAGACTCAGGAATCCCCCAACAGCAGGCAGGATCTTCATTACGGAAGATTCCTGCATAAAACCGGACGAAGCTGAGCCTGGGAGACAGCCTTGCACCCACCCCGCTCTGTTACTGAAGGCTTCTGCTTAAAGTCCCCAAGGGAGCGGGATTTGGGAGGCGGGCCCCCAACCCCGCCCCCACCCGTTCCATTCCTGAAAGTCTCTGCATACAGCCCCCGAGGGATCAGAGTCTCGGAGGCAGCCCTGGACCCACCCCAGCACCTGAACTAAAGCTCACTGATTGACAGCCAGCAGGAGGAAAGCCCATTTAAATCTCAGAGGTCAAGCACTAGCTGGGCGGATCCAGGCGGGGGGTGGAAAGGAATCTCAGAAGTCAAGTAACTGGCTGGGAAAATGCCTAGAAAAGGGAAGAAAAATAAGACTTTAGAGAGTTTTTTCCAACAAATGCAAATGATCCCGACCTTCGGATCTGACGAAGATGAGGACGTATTCTTGCCATCAGGGAAAGACGTGGAGGGCGGGGCCTCAGTACCCCAGACACCCCAGTGGGGTGGTGGATGGGCTCAGGCCCTGGAAGAGCTCAAAAAGGATTTTGAAAAGCAAGTTAGACAGGTGGAGGAAAAACTGGGAAGAGAAATGTCAGAGATGCAACAAAAGTATGAAAAACAGGTCAATACCTTGGTAAAGGAGACCCAAAAAAATGCTGAGGAAATTAACATGTTGAAAAATAGGCTCACCCAATTGGCAAAGGAGGTTCAAAAAGCCAATGAGGAGAAGAATGCTTTCAAAAGCAGAATGAGCCAAATGGAAAAAGAGGCTCAAAAGCTCACTGAAGAAAATAGTTCTCTCAAAATTAGAATGGAACAGATGGAGTCTAATGACTTTACAAGAAACCAAGAAATCACCAAACAAAACCAAAAGAACGAAAAAATGGAAGAGAATGTGAAATATCTCATGGGAAAAACAACTGACCTGGAAAATAGATCCAGGAGAGACAATTTAAAAATTATGGGACTACCTGAAAGTCATGATCAAAAAAAGAGCCTAGACATCATCTTCCATGAAATTATCAAGGAAAACTGCCCTGACATTCTAGAACCAGAGGGCAAAATAAGTATTGAAAGAATCCATCGATCACCACCTGAAAGAGATCCAAAAAGAGAAACTCCTAGAAACATTGTGGCCAAATTCCAGAACTCCCAGCTCAAGGAAAAAATCTTACAAGCAGCTAGAAAGAAACAATTCCAGTACTGTGGAAATACAATCAGGATAACCCAAGATCTAGCAGCTTCTACATTAAGGGATCGAAGGGCGTGGAATAGGATATTCCAGAAGGCAAAGGAACTAGGACTCAAACCAAGAATCACCTAACCAGCTAAACTGAGTATAATACTTCAAGGGAAAATATGGTCTTTCAATGAAACAGAGGACTTTCAATCATTCTTGATGAAAAAACCAGAGCTGAAAAGAAAATTTGACTTTCAAACACAAGAATGAGAAGAAGCATGAAAAAGTAAACAGCAAAGAGAAGTCTTAAGGGACTTACCATGAGTGAACTGTTTACATTCCTACATAGAAAGACAATATTTGTAACTCTTAAAACTTTTCAGTATCTGGGTAGTTGGTGGGACCACACATACACATGTACATGCATGCACACACATACACACATGCACACACATACAGAGATAGAGAGCACAGATTGAACTGAATAGGATGGGACCATACCTTAAAAGAAACTAGGGTAAATGGTGAGAGAGAAATGTAGGGGGAGGGAAAGGGAAGGGGGTAACTATATGTCATTTAAAAGGCAGGTAGGAGTTTTTCTTAGTGGAAGGAAAAAGAGGAGAGCTGAGAAAAAAAAAACAAAAAAACAAGAAGTTTACCCTCATCACATTTGACTAAACGAAGGAGTGAAATGCACACTCATTTTGGTAGGAAAACCTATCTTACAGTATAAGAAAGTGGGGGAGAAAGAGATATTGCAAGGGGGGGGATGATGGGAGGGCAAAGGGAGGAGGGAGCAATTTGAAGTCAACACTGGGGAGGGACAGGATCAAAAGACAGAAGAGAAACAATGAGGGGCAGGTTAGGAGGGATGATAATCCAGTTAGTCTTACACAACACGACTATCAGGGAGGTCATTGGCAAAACTACACAGATAGGGCCTATATTGAATTGCCTGCTGTCCCAAAGGGAATGGGTGGGGAGGGAGGGATGGGGAGAATTTGGAACTCAAAATTTTAGGAACAACTGTTTAGTACTGTTGTTGCAACTAGGAAAGAAGACATACAGTTAAGGAGGAATAGAAAGTCATCTGGCCCTACAGGAGAAAAGAGAAGATGGAGACAAGAGAAGGGAGAGATGATAGAAGAGAGGGCAGATTGGAGATAGGGAAAATTAGATTGCTTGGGGTATTGGGGTGGGGGGAGGGGATAAAAGGGGAGAAAATTTGGAACCCAAAAATTCGTGAAAATGAATGCAAAAAAAATTAAATAAATAAATTAATTAAAAAAAAAAGATATATCGAGCGAATACAATGTTATTACACTAATAGCTGATAAAAACAAAATGAAACAAAAAATAAATAAAAATGAGTAAGCAAAGGAAAAAGAACCCAACCATAGGTAGTAACTACATGGATAGAGAAGATCTGGGTTTATATTCTGAAGATAATGGAGTTTTAAAGTCACTCCTTTTCCAGTAAGGAACATCAAACAGTCTCAAGCACAAAAAGACTTCTTGAAAGAACTTAAAAAGAACTTTAAAAATCAAATAAAAGAGGTCAAGGAAAAATTGGAAAAAAATAACAATTGAGAAAAATAAAAAAAATTATGAAAAGAAAGTCAACCAACTAGAAATATGAAATCAAAAAACTTAAGGAAGAAAATAATTCCTTGAAAACTAGAATTGAGCAAGGGCAAGCTAATGACATTTTAAGACAAAAAAAATCATAAAACAAACAAACAAAAAGAATGAAAACATATAAGAGAAAGTGAAACAACAGAAAAACAACTAACCTGGAAAAGAGATTGACAAGAAATAACATAAGAATTGTCAGACTACCTGAAAATTACAATGAAAAAGAATATACAGGGGTGGAGCCAAGATGGCTGAGTAGAAAGATGGACATGCCGTAGCTTTCCTCCCAAAGCCCATAAAACACCTGTAAAAAAATGACCCTAAAAAAATTCTAGAGCAGCAGAAACCACTAAATGACAGGGTGAAAAAGATTTCCAGCCCAAGACAGCCTGTAAGGTGGACAGGAATCACACAGGGCACAGAACACAGTGCAGCCCAGCCTTGACCACGTGGCATGAGCGGGTTGTGGGCGGAATCCCTAGTAGCAGCTGAGGTTCCCAAATTACTCAACCTACAAACACCAAAGACAGCTGCTAAGGTCAGTGAGAAAGCGCTTTCACCTGCGTGAGAAGGGAATGAAGGTGGCCCCCAGGGTGGCAGCAGTGGCTTCAGTACAGTATCCATTTCAGGAGTCCTTCGCCTAAAGCCCCGGGGGAATCGTGCCTCTGATGTGGATCTCAACCCAGGGTAGCAGCCCTGGGATGAGGAGGAGCACCTTGGCTGTTGTGGAGAAGGAACCTGACTCCTACATTCTGGGCAGAAAAGCTCTACTGTACCAGTCTCAGAGCAGAGTGCAACCCAGCCTTGGACACCACATGACAGGAACAGGACCAGAACAAGCTTCGGGGGGTGGAATCCCCAGCAGCAAATGTGGTTCCCAGATTGCTCAATCCACAAACACCAAAGGCAGCTACAAAGGTCCGTAAGAAAGCTCTTTCATCTAGAGGAGAAGGGAATGGGTTCTGGGCCTGCCAGCAGTAGCCACTGCAGTGGCAGCATCCATTTTTAGAGCCCTTGGCTTAAAGCCCCTGGGGGAATTGAGCAGCTGATCAGGGTCTCAGCCCTGAGTGGCAGTCCTGGCTTGAGGAAGAGTGCTGGCGGTGGAACTGGGGGAGCAGACTAGAGCACAGGCCAGGAGAAGAGCAAACTTCTCTCCCTTGACTGCGCAACCTTGGTAGAACTGAGAACTTACAGGTCCCTAGAATATACCCTCCTCTTCTCAAAGGACTCAAAAGTCAAGTAACTGGCTTGGAAAATGCCCCCAAAAGGGAAACAGGATAAGACAACAGAAGGTTACTTTCCTGGTGAGCAGGTATTTTCTTCCATACTTTCAGACAAAGAAGAACAATATGTACCATCAGAGGAAGACATCAAAGTCAAGGCTTCTGCATCCAAAACTTCCAAAATAAATATGCAATGATCTCAGGCCATAGAAGAGTTCCAAAGGGATTTTGAAAATCAAGTAAGAGAGGTGGAGGAAAAATTGGGAAGACAAATGAGAGAGATGCAAGAAAATCATAAAAAGCAAGTCAACAGCTTGCTAAAGGAGACCCAAAAAAATGCTGAAGAAAATAACACCTTTAAAAATACGCTAACTCAATTGGCAAAAGAGGTCTAAAAAGCCAATGAGAAGAAGAATGCTTTAAAAAGCAGAATTAGTCAAATGGAAAAGGAGATTCAAAAGCTCACTGAAGAAAATAGTTCTTCAAAAATTAGGATGGAGCAGATGGAAGTTAATGACTTTGTGAGAAACCAAGAAATTACAAAGCAAAACTAAAAGAATGAAAAAGAATGCAAAATATCTCATTGGAAAAATAACTGACCTGGAAAACAGATCCAGGAGAGACAATTTAAAAATTATGGTACTACTTGAAAGTCATGATCAAGAAAAGAGCCTAGACATCATGTTTCATGAAATTAATAAGGAAAACTGCCCTGACATTCTAGAACCAGATGGTAAAATATTGGAAGAATTCACCCATCACCTCCTGAAAGGAATCTGAAAAGAAAAACTCCTAGGAATATCGTAGCCAAATTCCAGAGTTCCCAGGTCAAGGAGAAAATATTGCAAGCAGCCAGAAAGAAACAATCCAAGTATTATAATGAGAAGTAAATAATTTTGACAAGGTCAAAAGGGAGAATAGAATAAATGGGGGGCAGGATAGGATGGAAGGAAATATAATTAGTCTTACACAACATGACTATTATGGAAGTCTTTTTCAAAAGTATACATATATAGCCTATATTGAATTGTTTACCTTCTCAGTGGGGATATGTGGGGAGGGAAGAAGGGAGAGAAGTTGGAACTCAAAGTCTTGGGAAGGAATGTTGAGAATTGTTTTTTAATACAACAAGGAAATAAGACATACAGGTAATGGGGTATAGAAATCTATCTTGTCCTACAAGAAAAGAGAGAAGATGGGGATAAGGGAAGGGGGGGTGGAGTGGGTATGACAGAAGGAAGGGCAGATTGGGGGAAGGAGTAATGAGAATGCAAAGCATTTTGGGGTGGGAGGAGGGAAGAGATGGGGAAGAAATTTGGAACCTTTTTTGTGGAAATGAATGTTGAAAATTAAAAATAAATAAATATAAAAAAAGAGTACACAACACTACAAGAAATTATCAAGAAAAATTACCCTAAAGTTCTAGAACAAGAAGGCAAAGAAGAAATAGAAATAATTCACTGGATCAACACCTGAAACAGATTCCAAGAGGAAAACTTACAGGAACAGTATACCCAAGTTTCAAAGTTCCCAGGTTAAGAAGAAAATATTTGAAGCAATAAGAAAAAAAACAAAACCCATAGTTTAAATATCATGGAACTACAATAAGGATTACACAAGACCTAGTAGCTACTATGTTGAAGGACCACAGGCCATGGAATACTGTATTTCACAGAGCAAAGGAGCTGGGATTACAACCTAGGGTAACTTATTCAACAAAGTTAAGTATAATTCTGAATAATAATAAAGGACAATAAAAAAGGACATTTAACAAACTCAAAGACTTTCAGGTTTTTGCGACAAAAGCCCCAGAATGTAAGGGAAAATTCAATGTATGAGATCCAAGAGATATAAAAGGTAAACATTAAATACCAATTATAAGGAACTCAGTAAGGCCACACTGTTTACTTTGTATGTGTGAAAATATAGCAGTATTCTTATGATTAGCACCATTATTCATATATATATATATATATATATATATATATATACACACATACATACATATATATGTATATATATGTATGTGTGTATACATATAGTTTGAAAGAAAGGTATGGCCTGAGATGAGCAAGATGGGGTGAAACTAAAAAAATAAAACTGTGCAGAGAGTGCTAAAAGGAGTAATTACCTCATACAAATGAGGCAAAAAGGAAAAATTGATACATAAGAAGTTAGTAGGGGGAGGGCAGGTAGCCCTCAATATTCTCATTGGTAATGAGTTAAAAAGGGAACAGCATGTACATCTAGAAGGGTATAAAAGTCTTTCAAATTCAGAAATAAGAGGGCAAGGGGATAGAGCTGGGAGAGGACAAGGGGGAAACTCTTAGAGGAGTGGCTAGGCTGAGGAACAGGAAGTCAGAATAGTGGGTAGAAGTAAAGCAGAGAAGTGAGAAGGGGGAGGGAAAATTTGTTGTTGTGTTGTGCATTGCCCTTGATTCTCAAAGACGACCACCACATCAGGGAGACAAAGACATGGCTTGCAATCGACCGATTTGAGTGAAGGAGGCTGTGCACGGTCCACAACCTCACTTTCTCCTCCGAGCCATCTAGTTCCAGTACTCAGATATTTACCAGGACGAGCGGAGATGGCCCAGGATGAAGTGGGAGATCCTTCTGGCTAAAGTCTTTTTAGGTTCTCACTTTGAGCAAGGTAACACTCACTCAGTGACTCTTTAAGAAGTGAGTCAAGGGAAAGCCCCTTTAATTAAAAAAAAAATCATATCATGTCAGTAAAGAACTGAAATCAAAGTAGATGCCCACTGATTGGGAAGCAGATGAACAAATTATGATACATGAATGCAATGGAGTATTATGTACTACAAGAAATGATGAATGTTATGAATGATGAGGTGTTGGAACCCCGAAACATAGATCCTGTCCAAATGAATTCAACCCAAGCCTTCTTTCAGTCAAAAACAAAGTTTATTAAAGATCCACATATATAGACACACACATAATATACTCATTTGAATTTATAAGCATGAGCTATGCCATGATAAAAAAAGCAATAAAGAGAAACTGAGTCACAAAGTTCTGAGCATGATCAATTTATTAGAAAGGCTAGCGACTGCTAACAAATGGTATCCATGGCTGCTATAATAGCCAAGTATGCACCCCGACAGTCAGAGAAGCTTTTTTTTTATATAGTGAAAAGATAACAAGTTATATGGAGTACCAAAAACAACCAAACTAACACTGTCATTGGCCTATAGCAAAGCTGAAGGGTGGGCTTGAATTTGGCCTGACTCACAGAGGAGGTCTCCAGAACCCATGACAATGGGGAAAACAGAGTTGACCTACATCCTCTGGACCATCCCATGTCAAGCATCACCTTACAACAGAGTGCTCCAGTGCTAGGCAAAACTTTTGACCATGATGACTCATCTTCCCTTCTCCCTCTCTTCCCTTCTGGGGCGAGATAGGATGAGTCCAGGCTGTAGGCCATAGGGATAAGGAAGTTAAACTTTTACAAACTCTACTATTAGGACCTATACAATCAAATCTAAATCTGAACCATAAGTATGGATTCCAGAGATTAGAAATAATTTTCAATAAATAATACAAAATAAAGTGGGTTATCAATTTTCAATTTTACAGTTATTCTCTAATTAATAAATGTTCAAAGGATTTAAACAGGTAGTTCTTGAGGGAATAAACCCAACTTAACTGTAGCCATACGAAAATATACTCTAAATTAATAATTAGAGAAATGCAAATTAAGGCAAGCCTATGGTTCCATCTCACAGCTATCAGATTGTCCAGGTTGATTTTTAAAAATGACAATTGTTGGAGGGGCTGGGAAAAAACAGGCACACATTGATGGAGCTATGTCATTCCAGAAAACACGTTAGAACAATGCTCCAAAAGCCAATAAGCTGTGGGTTTCCTTTGATTCAATGATATCACTACTATTTCTAAAACCTAAAGGGATCAAAGAAAGAAGGAAAAGTTCTACACACACAAAAATATTTATAGCAGCTCATCCATGGATTTTTTTCTTAAGTGCTTTTCTTGGTTATATGGGAGAGCTCATTTTTAAACAAAGGAGATAGATGTGTGTGAAAGGGAAGAATAATGTCTAGAAATGACTACAATAGACAAAATACAATCTCTGGAAAGAATAACATATCTGTGTATACATACATAAATATGTACAAGCATGTATATGTGTGTATATGTATATATAAACACGTATGCATTTTTTTAGGGAAAAAGAGTCTTAGACAGTTACTGACATTCATAATGACAGCTTTGATACCTGAGATCCTGAATGAAAGTTTAACTTTTGTTTGGTGTACTATAATAAGGCAGAAACAAATATAAATATCTGATTCCCTGAATATTTCAGGCAATCATTTTACCATATTGTAAATGGCACAGATGAGAGACAAATTCCAACAAATATTTTTAAGAAAATTTAGTGTAAACCTTGGGGAAATAGGTTTTTAGCAATTATGGATAAATGCAGCTTTATTGTCTTTTATTCAGATTTACAATTAATTCTAAATGTTGCCTGGGAAAGAGATTATAATGTTTGACAGATATTAAACTGGTAGCCATCTAACTTGTACTTTATCCTAACAGCATGGGACAGTGGAAAGAACAATGGAACTGAAAAGAACTCTGGAATTAAGAGACCTGGTTCAAAGCCCAACTCTGGCTCTTACTTACCTTACCTTCCTCAGTGTCTGTAAAATGAGAATGGGAATAGATGAACTCTGAGTACCTGCATAGTTCTAGATCGGGGGTGGGAAACTTACAGGATCAAGACCCTCATTTAAGACAAATAACTAAGAAACTTCTTTGCCAGTCATAGAGATGGGAAAATACTCAAGAGAAGGTGAAAGATTTTAGGGGAAAAAACTGTGGGAAGAAGCATGAGTAGACTAGAGTAACGATATGCCAGACGCTAAAGGAGAAGAAGCAGAGGGAAGATTTAAAAAGATGACACATGAAATGGAAAGAAGTAAAATTACTGTCACAGCAACAAAAGCAACAAATTATTGTAAGTATAAAAATTTAAAAAAAAAGATGGAAGGATACTATGTCACAAAATGTAGCTGTCATAGTAAGAGTAATTATCTTTCCAAAAATTGAATGCTATGAAAAGTACATATTTAGAAACATCAAAATATTGAACTTCTACCACTGAAGATCAATTTTACCAATATGGAATAACTCAGGTTAATATACTCTAACAGTTTGCAAAATGGTATACAATTATGAGTTAAAATTGGTATAATAACCCGAAAAAAATAATCTGACTTTGATCATTTAGCACCCCCTCTTGGTTAAGTGTGGAAGGAAATTAAATACTTTTTTTAAAAGGCAGTATGAACATTAGACAATAAATAGCTAAATGGCGAAAAAGCTGGGTACGGCCTAAAAAGGCACATTTTGTTATTAAAATCTAGTGTTTTTCATTTTTTCAAGTGAAAAAGTAATCAGAAAGGCAAGTGATATCATGAATATAGAAACCTGTGATACATTTTTACACTTTTGAGAATTAGCCTCATTTGGAAATGAAATATTTAAAAATTGACAAGGCATTTACCATGTATTAAAAAGGTAATAGAAAGTTGGTTGGAAGACCTAAGTTACAGTCCTGTCCCTAAACACATACTAGCTATTTCAGTAAAGTCCATTGACTCCCTATTACCTTCAGGATCAAATATCAGCATCAAAATTCTGGTTGGTTTTCTGACATTCCTTATAACCTGGTCTTTTCCTACTTTTCCAATCATATTATACCTTATTCTTTGCTACAAACTCTACCATCTTCTGACACTGGTTTCCTTGTTATTTCTTACACAAGACATTCTCTCTCCAAACTCCAGGCACTTTACGCAGGTTGTACCCCCATTCCTGGAGCTCTTTCCTTCCTCATCTCCACCCCCTACATTTGCTGGCAGCCTTCAAGGCTCAAATAAAATCCTACTTTCTACAAGAGACATTTCCTGATCCCCTTGAGTGCTAGTATGCTCTGCCTGTTGATAATCTCCAACTTAACTTGTTTGTAAAACTTTTTTGCATGTTATCTTCCTCATTAGACTGTGAACTCCTTGAAAGAAGGCACAGTTTTTGCTTTTTTGTATCACCAGTGCTTAGCACAATACCTGGCATATAGTAAGAACTTCAGCAAGTATCCAAGGCTATAAATTACAGAGAAAGTACCTATCTGCATTGGGAGAAGAAGTTCCTCACAGGGAGCTCCCTACACCAATAAAATTACAGACCCAGTTCCTATCACATAGTCCCTGGGTTAGTAGTGGGGGTTAGGAGAGGAAGGGATCCTTATCTAAGCGGAAGAGAAGGAAAAAAAAATTTTAATGCTTTATACATTATGTTGATGACATGAAAATTGCATTTCTAACACAGATGGCAAGACAGTATAAAAGGAAATAAATACAGAGAATTCAAAGCAAATAAAATTCATCAGATAGAATGTTAGAATGGTAAACTAACTGCCTATCAAACATTTTGAACAGGACATCCTATTGGCATCTGAATCTCAAAAGTCTGAAACAGATCATTATCTTTCCCTTACAAACTTGACCCTCTTCCAAATGTCTCTATTTCTGTTAAGAGACTCAAGGGCATAAATTATCTCACATAAAAAGGTGCAAAAGAACTTTTACAACTGGGAAAGCTGGAGGGGTTGTGGGCAATAACAGTCAGTTTGGATATACAAATCTATCTTAACAGGGAAGAAGAAAGCAAGAGGAATACAAGAAAGGAGGGAAATTACAGAAGGGAAGGTGAATGGGGAGGCAGTGATCGAAAGCAAAGCATGTTTGAGGAAGGACATGATGAAAGAAGAGAAAAGGATTAACTGCAGGAAAAGTAGGATGGAGAGAAGTACACAGTAATTATAACTGTGAATGTGAATGAGATGCACTCACCCCTAAAATGAAAGCAGACAGCAGAATGTATTTAAAATCAGAATCCTATAATATGCTGTTTACTAGAAACACACTTGAAGCTGACAGACATACACAGAATAAAGGTAAGGGACTGAAGTAGAATCTATTATGAATAAAAAACCAGAGGTAGCAATCATGATCTCAGACAAAAGCAAAAATAGATCTAATTAAAAGAGACAAGCAGAGAAACTACATTTTCCTAAAAGGTACTGCAGACAATGCAGTAATATCAATACTAAGCAAATATGGTATATAGCATTCAAAGTCTCAGGGGTTGGGATGTAAAATGGGTAAATCTGATTACATTAAATTAACAAGTTTTTTTTTGCACAAACAAAACCAATGCAGCCAAGATTAGAAGGAAAGGAGAAAACTGGGAGAAAAAAAAAATTACAGCAAGTTCCTCTAATAAAGGGCTCATTTTTCATATCTATATCTATATATATATGTATACACAACTGAATCAAATTTATAAGAATACAAGTCATTCCATAATTGATAAATGGTCAAAGAATATGAACAGGCAATTTTCAAACAAAGAAATTGAAGCTATCTATAGTCATATGAAAAAATGCTCTAAACCACTGCTGATTAGGGAAATAAAAATTAAAACAACTTTTGAGGTACCACCTCACACCCATCAGATTGGCTAATGAGACAGGAAAGGAAAATGACAAATATTGGAAATGATGTGGGAAAACTGGGACACAAATGCACTCTTGGTGAAGTTGCAAACTGATCCAACCTTTCTGAAAGAACTATTTGGAACTACGCCCAACTGTACATATCCTTTGACTCAGCCAATACCACTACTAGGTCTGTATCCCAAAGAGATGAAAGAAAAAGGACCTATATGTAAAAAAAAATATTTAAAGCAGCTCTTTTTGTGGTGGCAAAAAATTGGAAATTGAGTGAATGCCCATCTACTAGGAAATAGCTGAACAAGTTGTGGTATATGAATGGAAAGGAATACTATTGTGCTATAAGAAATTCACAAGCAGACTGCTTTCAGAAAAATCAGCAAAGACCTACATGAACTGATACAAAGTGAAGTTAAGTACAACCAGGAAAACAGCGAATACAGTAATATCAATATGGTATGATGATCAATTGTGAATGATTCAGATATTCTCAGCAATATCTAAGACAATTCTAAGGACTTATGATGCAAAATGCTTATACACTTGCAGAAAAAGAACTGATGGAATCTGAATACAGATTGAAGCATCCTTTATTTTTAAACTTTTTTTCTTTTCTGTGTTTTTTTCCACATGACTATACCTGCATAACTTATATCAAATTGCTTGTCTTCTCAATGAGGGCAGAGGGGAGGGAGAGAATTTGGAACTCAAAATTTTAAAAAACAAATGTTAAAAATCATTTTTATATGTACTTGGAAAAATATTTAAAAGATATTTACAGTCATTTGGCCTCTGTACTACATATCTTGTATAACAGTAGCAAACACTGTTGGCAAGCATATATTGTCTTCTTTTAAACCTAGCTTGATATTAATAATGAGAAAATAAAATAAAACCAGCTCTTTCTTGCATCCAGGAAAGAATCTTGAATCATCTTAACAAAATTAGACAAGAAATTACAAAGTGTTAATATGATTAGGCCCAAAAATTCCACTCCGAGGACTATTCCTCTGGGAAGTTATCAAAAGTAAGAAAAGACTCAGATATAATTCTTGTTTGAAGTAAAACAGAGGGAAGAAATAGAATAAAAACTGGGAGAACAAAAATCCTGATTACAATGTGTCTATAAAAATACCATTAAAGATAGCTGAAATTATAATATTCATAATATTCTTCTGGTAATACTATCTATGTCTATAGAAGCATTATTTTCGTCTAGCATTCTAGCATTTACCTAACAAATGCCTTGTGCATAGTAAGCACTTAATGCATTCAACTGAAGAATCAAGACATTTGGCTATCGATCAGCAAAGGGAGGGAGAGAATTAAGGATGGTCTCTAGTCTTAGTAACTTAGAAAAGGTTAGCAATAGAACTAAAAATACTTTTCAAAGAAATAACAGAAAAACAAAGACAAAGGATTCATCTCGGAAGAAAAAGAATGACTAATAATAATACAACAAACCACCACTAAAGTCCTACTCCACATCTCATTATAGAGATGATCCTGCATTCTTATGGAGTACAAACTCTGGTAAATACTACCCAGTTGAAGAGTACAGACCCAGTGAGGAACAGACCAGCTTAAACAATACAATTAATCACCACTGTTATTGTTCAATAGTTTTTCAGTGACATCTGACTCTTCATAACCCTATTTGGATTTTTTTTTTTTTTTGGCAATGCAACTAGAGTTGAATGCCATTTCCTTCTCCAGCTCATTTTATAGATGAGGAAACTAAGGCAAACAGGGTGAAGTGACTTGTCCAGGATCACACAGCTACTAAGTGCCTGAAGTCAGATATGAACTTGGGAAGATTAGTCTTTCTAACTTCAGGCCCAATACTCTATCCACTGGGTCACCTAACTGCCCCAAATCATCAGATGAAATTTTTTTTTGGTGGCTACAGCAACTTGTGAAACCATCTACTACGGGAAGTAAGAAGGAAGTTCGATCTTGATTAGAAGAAAGAATACTCACACTGATAAAACAATCAATATTTTGAAGTACCATATTTTTGTTAAAGTACAGTCTAAAGAATGAGGGAAATGATCATCCTATTATTCCCTACTCTTATCAAATTTCCTCTATTGTGTCCTGTACTCTAAGCATCACGCTTTAGGAAGGACTGCGATAGATATAAAGGAAGGAAACAAAAACAGAAATAACTCAAAATTAGGCCTTAAAATGAAGAGTGAAGAAACTGAGGTTTTTTTAGCTGGGAAAAGAGAAGCCATGGTGAGACTGTAAAAGGATTTTTCAAATATTTCAAGCGGTACCATTTGGAAGAGGCATTACACGTATCCTTCTTAGCTGCAGAAGGCAGAACAAGAACCAATGGCTAGATGTTAACAGAATCATACTAGTGAGGCACAGTGGATAAGCTATTCAGTAAGAAGTGGACAGAAACAAAGGGACAAGAGGGAAGTCAAAAGAAAGTGAAAATCCCAGACACTATTCAACCAGATCATGCTATTTCCCCAGGCCCAGGGAATTCATTCAATTCTCTGAAAGCATATCCAATTCTCAGTCCAAGTTCTCATCGAAGTCCTTCCTCCCTACTTTTCCTCCAAACACTCACTAGTTCCACCTTTTCAACATACACAACCCCTACCCCAGGTTCCATGATAAAATGCATTAAGGTATCTGAAATATAGCGAGATTTTACTGTTTGGCATCAAGTAACTTTTCCTTAAGAGTTTACATGAAAAAAAAAAGTCCATAGGAAGAAACCTTTAAATCTTATTTTGCCTTATTTCCAGTCATTTTTGTGTGTTTGTTTTTGTTTTTTAAGACTTATAAAACCCCCAAGGGGCTAGGTAATTGCTTTAGGGACAAGGGAGTGGATAGAGAGGATATGAAAGAACGTTACTTGTTTGGCTGAAAAACAGCAGGCAGGAAAATGAGAGGGTGGGGGAAAGAGGGAGGGAGGGAGGGAGAGAGAGAGAAACAAAAGATAAAGACAAGTCATCCTTGGAACATCTAGGAACAAATCTATAAATGAAGCCTGAATATAGTAACTATGTATGTGACATTGAGGGGTGAGTGGGTAGAGAGAACTTAGATAAATCTAACTTCTATATTCCCTTACTTCATACCTCTAATCCTTGCCTCCATTTCATAGACACTCTGCTCTTCATCCAGTTTCTATCACTTACCTATATATAATTCCATACCCAATACTGCTCGGTGGCTGCATCACTGCTCTCTGTCATGAAATGTCTTCATCATGCAAAAATGTAATTGTGTGAACTCAACTACAACAAATTTTCTTGCTAGCAGGTACTATAGTAGGGGCAAGGAAAAAGTATAACACAGGTATGGATTTTGCATAAAAGCTAGTTTGCATTTAACTCCTCTGATGTTTTAGAAAACATCCCTAAAATATCCAGTAGTGAATCTAGATGAAGAAATCAAGTAGATTTGGTTTTAGTATCTTTTCATTGCTTTCCAAGGCATTCTTCTTCCTTCCTTAATGAGTTCAGTGGATGGCTCACAGTCTTTCTCATTTCACCCAAACTCCTCCTGCCCTCATAACAAGGGGAATGCAACATACATATTGAAGATCCCTCAAATACTCTAATTTACCAGTTCCTTGAGCTACTTAATTCCCACTACCCACACCTTCATTTCACCACAGTGACACACAGAAATGGTCATACATTTGATCTTGCCATTATCAACAAGTGTTCCTCAGCTCTAACTATTTAAATACCGTAAATCTTTTAAGCTCTGAAATTTCCTGGCAGAAAATAAATTCTAAGAGGGTAAGAGGTGCCTTCATTTTTCATCTGATTCGCTGGAATCTAGCACATAGTATATACTTCTCATTCTCCTCAAGTATTTATGGTACTTTTATATTTTATAGTCCATATATGCAATTTAGTTCTTAATTTTGGATGCTATTATGTAATAGGATAATATTAAGGAAGTTAGGGGTTTGGAGTTGGTAATTAGTTGGTTTCCATATTGAACAAGCATATTTGAGTCTGTTGGTTGGGGGCAGCCTAATGGGAAATACTTGGAAGGAGATTAACTAAAGTAGAATTGAGCTGAATCCTATTACCCTGGGTATTTCTGCCAGTGTTAAAGAGAGCAAACCTCAGAACATAATCATATGATAAATAAGTTCATATGATAAGCAGACCTGTAGTTAGGGGAAGATTGCCTAAAATTGTATAATAATATTTCAGAGGAGGACAAGAGGATAGGATAGATAAGAATCTAGGTTTTGGCCATTTTTCTGGCTCAGACTACTCACTACTTTCCCTTAAAAAAAAAAATTTGTCTATTAGTTGTTTTCCTTTTTCCTGGCTGTCATTTTGTGTAAAATATTTCCCTTTTATTAAAACAGAAACACTAGAATAACAATTCCCATGAATTATTCAAAGGTTTCACTCTTTACACATCGTGTGGACAAAGTAATATGTGTGGTCATCACTAGTCTGGATGAATCAAGAGAACTTAATGCAAGATTGCAGGGGATATTTTTAAGTCAAGGGACCAACAAGATGGAAGACTAGATAGTTTTTAAGCTCTCAAACAAGCTCTCAAACCTCTCCCAAATAGGATTTATGCTTCAAGAGATAAGCAATTTCACCTCTCTCATGGTCTATGACACCAAGAACCCAATAAGGTATTAATCTGATGAACTAACAACAGAGAACACCATTCAGCACCCCCTCTACCTACCACCCTTAGACAAGCCAACAAGGCTTGCAAGGTGTAATGGTAATTTAAATGGAAAGATCTTTCCCACCCATTAATACACACATGTGACCTGCCTAGGTCACATGGAAGTGTGACTCACACATAGCCTGTGGTGGGAGGAGTTTGTTGAATAGGTGGAGTAGGAAGTGAGTCAGAGCTGGAAAAGAGAGAGCAGGCAGCAACTAGCATGAGTAGGAGAGTTTGTGATTTTAAGGGAGACTGTGATTTGTTTAAGGGAGCTGGTTTGTGGGAAGCCTAACAGAGGGAAGGCTTGGGGATGGTAGTGCCCCCTGTATTGCTATTGTGTATAGATTTCTTTGTTGCTATGATGGATTTGGTTTTCTGGTGCTGAGATTCAGCTTTCTTGTGCTTGAATAAATGTTTTGGTTCTGTCTTCCATGTGGAGAGTCTGCTATATTGTGCGAAGCTGTGCTGGCATATTCGTAGCTACCGTAGACACTGTGAATATTACATTGGTGCTACACAAGGAAACTCAACTCTACCCATCCCCACCCTCAGTGTACCAGAAAACCAAAAGACAGAAGCTGGTCATGGCTGGTACAGCTGTGTGTCGGCCACAGAAACAAAGAACAGATAGAAATGAAGCAGTTCACATGTATGTGGCTGTGTGGCACTTCACTAAGCTGGCAAGAAAGGTTCAACATCAAACTGGAGCTCTGCAGAAGTCACTGGAAACAAGGAATGATGCTGGTGAAATCTGAGTTGCCCAGAATGAGAGGACAGTGAGTCTGCTTTCATATTCAGTCTCTAGAGAAACCAACAACAAAGGGGAAAGAGTCAGAAAGTGAGCAATAGAAGAATATAAGGGAAAAAGATCAATTATTATGAGATCACAGAAGGAAAAAAACTCAGTTAAAGACTTTGATGACAAGCAGATAGAACAAAAGGGACTATATTAACAACAGATGGGGATATAGCCTACAGAGCAGCTAAAAGAATCCAGACTCATATGGATAAATATGCAAGATAAAGGAAAATGAATAGATACCTGAAGAGGCAAAGACCCTGTGGATTCCTGAGAACATGAAAACATAGCAGGATATTCCTGAATGATTTAATAGAGAAAGAAGAATCATGAAAGTAGAATTTATGGCCTGCACAGCAGAAATAATCCAAAGAATAAAACAACTTAAATCTGTAGCAGCACATGTCACCAAGGAAACAAAAGAATGATTGAAAATGCAAATACACAGAAGTGAAAGGCAATCTAGGAGAAGCAAAAAGCATTAATTAAAAACTATCTCCAATTAAAGCAAAAAATATTGATCTTGACTTAAGGAATATAGATCTCATAGAAGACAAATTTCCAGAACTTCTGAACACAGAAAACAAAGTATCAATTTAAAGAATCCACAGATTGCCTCTAGAATTTTCACTAACAGGACTTAGAGTCACTGAAGACATTTAGGCAGATGACTGATGTAATCAGATAAAGATAGGCCTAACAGTGAAGTATAGTAGAGTTATCAAACTCCTATGTGACCTAAACAGATCAAAATAAATAAAAACATTATACAACATTTTATTATGGTTCTCACTCATACAAAGAAAGGATTGGGGGAGAAGGAAGTAGCAAGGTGAAAAGATCTGTTTCAAAGTTGGTTAAATAATCTGGGTAGGTGGTAGTAAGGATCTGTACCAGGATAGTGGCAGGAAGAAAAGAGAGCTAATGAAGATGATTAAAATGAAAAATATTTTGGTGCTAAAAAAAACAACAGGAAAAAAGAAAGCAGGAAAATCAGTGAAGAAACAGATCCATGGAATAATATAAAAAAAGGCAGAAGTCCAAGACAGCTGTCTAGGGAACAGTGTGTATTCCCATTATGAGTTTTAAGGGCATACATAACACTAAGTCCAACAGTTTCATGTGCTTTAATCTTGTCTTTCCAACTATATTTTTCTGCTCCTTAAGAACCAAGACTACAGTTTATACTTGCAATACAAGATGATATATCTAGAACAGGGCTGAAACCGCAGTGTTTAATGAGGAAATAATTAAAGGAAAAACGACCATTTACCTGAAAAAAAAATCAAGGATCTCAGATGGATCCTTGACATGCTGTTCAACAATACCAAATTCAAATACTACTTCTGACACTTGCTACCTATGTGATATTGGGCAAGTCTAAAAGTTCTTGAACTTCAGTTTTTTCATTTGTAAAATAAGAAGTTTGGATTATATGGCCCTTCCGGCTCTAAGTCTATGATCTATGATCATTCTACTCTGATTAGAACATCTATTTTGCACAAGGACTATTTAAACTTTCCTTTCTTGAAGTCCTAATTTTCTTCTATATTTAATTAGTACTTAATTAGCCTCTTAAATCATTGAGAAAATTGAGAACATTTATCATGGTGCTCTCACAACATTTCTTTTCACACTCTCCTTTGGTCAAAGAATAGTAATACTGACAATAGCTAGCAATTTATATAGAGCTGTTAAGGTTTACAATGGGCTATACATATATTTAGGTAAATTATAGATGTGTATATGTATACACACATATGATTTGATTCTTATAAAAATCTTTGAGGTAAGTGCTATTATTATTTCTATTTTATAGATGCACAAAGTGGGGCACTCAGATGTGACTTGCCTATGTCACATAACTTTTTTTAAATAATGTTTTTAAGACAACTTTAACATTTATTTTTTAAAAAATTTTGAGTTCCAAATTTTCTCTCTTCCTCATCTCTCCCCTCCCTGAGACAGTAAGCAATTTGATATAGTTTATACATGTTCAGTAACCATATTAGTCATGATGGGTCATACAACTTTAATAAATAAGAAAGAGTTGAACATCAGTCTTCTTGACTGTAAGCCCAGCACTCTATCCAACTATGTCACCTTTCAGCCCCAATGTCCCCCAATCCCTATTAAATATAATTCTTCTTCTTGTGCCAATGTTTTAGTATCTCATTTAAGCAATCATCCCTTCTTTTCTCAAGTATTTTCAGTTTCTCCTTGCCCATCTATTTCACTTCTCTTTCTCTACATTCTCACTTGGCAATTCTTGTCTCCAATATTAATCTTCCTTCTGAACTTAAGACCTCCATGGACAACTGCCTACATAAATGACTTAGGATGCTGTAGAAATAGCTAACTATGGACACAAAAGTGCAGGGTTCAAATCCCAAGTCTGATTATCTGTATGATCCTATTAAGGCAAATCACTTCGCCTTCCTATGAATGTGGAACTTAATGGCCTTCAAGGTCCCTTCCAGTTCTAGTTCTGATTCCATGAGTTTCTGTAGAATTTTTTCAATAGAAATTATTTATAATAGAATTTATAAATAGAATTATTTCATGAGAATACATTTCTATACATTTCTATATACATTTCTATATTATATATAGAATTTATAAATAGAATTATTTCATGAGAATACATTTCTGTATTCTCCCTCAAACTGGACTGTTCAACATTTTCTGAAAGCACACCACTAACTGACTGCAGGTCATTTCTAATGACTAGCATACCATCCTTCTGCCTTTCAAAATCCTTCCCTTCTGCTTTCTAATGCTACCATCTCAGTGAAACCTTCTCTGAATTTCTCAAAAAGTGTTCTTCTATCTCTGTTCAAAAGTTCTAGCACTTTGTTTGGATCTCTCTTTTGCCCCCACGAGGTTCTAACGTAAGCTCTTAAGGATAGGGCTTTAGACAGTTCTTATATCTTTGTATTCCCAGTTGCTAGCACAGGGTCTGTAGGCACATAACAATTGATGTGAATCCATGTTGCTGACAAAACAGTCATTATACAAATAGTTCCCTGATACCTAGAGTTCTAAGTCCTATTCCATGAATTCCAAGGCTCTCAATAATACAGCACTACTCTACTTTTCCAAGTGGAGTTAAATTTGTATGGGGGGGCGGGAAGAAAGACTGCAGATTTTCAAATACAATATAAAGTAGTGCCTCATTTTCAGGGCATTTTGGAATAAATCTACATTTAATTAAGTTTTCCACATAAAGTTTACTGATCCTTTTAAGTGCCAGAACTTCTATTATTTAATAATTCAAAATGTAAATCTTTCTAAACGCAAATATATAATTTCTTGCCCACTCAGAGAGCATATACTAGACATAATGCACAATTTTTTTAAAGAATCTAAGTAATGAGTATTATATTTTGCAGGGCTGCTCTTCAATATGGTCTCAGGCTTTTTGATTCACAAATGTTTTTCTCCTCATTTATTTTCTTTTTGAGTCTTACTCTAGCATTCTTTTTAAACCCTTCTTCTAACTTGTTTCTAATAATTTAGAGACTGGGAAATCATAATCAAGTCTACTAGTCTCGTTTGTAAAACAGAGTATATCAATAGGCTCTAAGTACAAGAATAATTTTCCTATAATTAAAATATCTGTGGTGGGGGAAGGGAAAGGTAGATAGATATGACATCTACCATGGCAGTTCAGAAGTCCTTTCTCCACTTCTGAATTCTTGGCTGTACTTTGTACAGAGGAGCATCGGAAATATAAACTGTTATTCTCTAAGTTCCAATATATATTTCCAACCCTTTTTATGTAAATTAGCTGTACATAGCTGTTTGCATTTTCCTAAGAGAATTATAATTACTAAGGCAAATCTTAAAGATTCTTGACTCATAGAAGCTTTGTGAATTCAAAATGTTGTCATTTTTATTTGGTTGTCTAATTGTAAAATATAGTAATTCAATCTACACAAAATTCTGGTGTTTTTTCATTTTGTCTGTTATACAAATACTGAAGAGAGGAAAAATGATGGGGGTAGAAGAAGAATGTTGTTTTAAACAAAGTGGCAGTATCTTTAGAAGTGGCATCTTGAGACCCTTAGCAGCTGGTATCCAGGGATGATGGGAATTACAAAAAAATATAACAAAAAAATTTTTTAACTATCAGGCGGAAAACAAAATGATGAAGAATTTACAGAATCTGCCAGAAAGAAGTTCATTTGCTGACCTGAGATCAGAAAGTGAGAAAGAATTCAAGAAGAAATAACCAGAGATCTTATAACTAAGAAAGTCAGTCAATAAGCATTTAAGTGCTTAAGAAGTACCAGGCACTGTGATAAGCACCAGGAACACACATACAAGCAAAAAGGAGAGTCCCTGATCTCAGGGAGCTTCCACTCTAATGGGGAACATTTCCATTCTAATGAAATACATAAAAGGACTAATTTATAAAGATTTCTGTTTATGAAAGTCACTCAACAAAAGTTTACTAAGCACTTACTATGTGCTAGGTGCTTTTCTAAGCCCAAGGGATATGAATAAAAGTACAAACATGGTCCCTGTCCTCAAACAACATACATTCTAAAGAGGAAAAAAGCCTGCAAATAACTAGGTACATACAGGATATATAGAGAGTAAGTGTAAAAGGAAGGTAATCTCAGAAGGAAGACACTAGTATCAAGGGGGATAAAACTACAGAAAGTGAGATTTGAGGTAAAACAATTCAGGATTGCTGTTGAGGATCTGCATCTTTTCAGATATTGAGTCAACAACAATCCTACACAAAAATTATCTCACAGTTCACCTAAGGTCAGTATAATGGCCCTCGGATCCAAGAAGTGCCTTTTGCTATTTTAGAATCTTTATCAGGCATAGTGTTCTATATTCATGTAGAAAGTAGACTTTTCCTGATCTCAAGTGGTTCAAGCCTTCTCATTCCTCAAATTATCTTGTTTTTACACAAGAACTATATTAATTTTTATCATCAGTACTTTACACATATTATATGCTTAATAAATTTTATTTAGCTAAATTGTCCCTTCAGACTCACACATCTGACCCAAACTGACCAAGTTCCTTGACCCCTGCACTTAGGGTATAAAATCTGACGTACTTCTCTCACACACACTCCATATACAATATGCTGACAAGTCCTATTGGGTCCATCTTCTTAGTATGTCTCTTATATGGCCCTTTCTCTCCTCTGACTCTGCCACCACTCTGGTACAAGCCCTTTGTACCTCATGTCTAGAATGCTGAAATAGCGTGGTGGTGCACCGGCCTGACTCAAATCCCTTCCCACTCCAATCAATCCTTTACTCAGCAATCAAAATGATCTTTCTAAAGCAAAGGTGTGACCATGTTATCCCATTCCCCCAATTCAATAAACTCCAGTGGTTTCCTATGATCTCAAGGATTAAATATAAAATCCTTTGTTCAGCATTTAAAGCCCTTCAAAACCCGACCCCTTCGAACCATTCCAGGTCTTCTTACACCTTACTCTCCTCAATATATTATGGGATCCAATGACAGTAGCTTCCTTGCTATTCCTCTCACAAGACACTATCTCCCAATTCAGGGTATTTTTAGGGATGCCCCCCCCATACCCAGAATTCTCCCCTAGCTATATCAGCTAAAATCTCACTTCTTAAAAGAAACCTTTCCCAAATCTGTTAATGACAGTGATTTCCCTGTTGATTACCTTAAATTCAATTTAATATATAAACATACATATTTTAATTTATATATCTTACTAATACATAGCTGTATTGTCTCCTCTATTAGACTGTGCGCTAGTTGAAAGCCGGAATTCTTTTTGGCTTTTCTTTGTATCCCCAATGTGTACAGGGTGCATGTACGTAGTGTTCAGGGAGGGCTATAGGCTGGATGATCATTTGTTGTTATAGAAGGGATTCTTCTGATTCAGGTCTGAATTAGACTAGATGACCTCTAACATCCTTTCCAACTCAGACTCAGTTTACTCAGATAAGAATATACAAGATGTTTGATAAGGGAGGATGCAGTAACATTAGAAGGGATTGAAGAATACTTCATGTGGGAAGTTGCACATGATCTGAGCCCTGAAAGAACACAAATATTCAGAGAGAAAGGACTGAGGAAGTACATTCCAAGCATGAAGGATAGCTTGGGCAAATGCATGGAGAAAAATGAAGGAATGTCAGTTTGAGAAGGAGCTAGTAGTCCATAGTGACTATAGCATAGATTATGTAGAGGGGAATAATGAGAAATAAATCTGCAAAGACAGACTACGAGGAAAGATAGACTGGAGGAAAACTATTGAGAGCCTTAAAAGTCAAGCTGAGGAATTTTACATTTTATCACTGACATAGTAAGGAGTCACTGAAGAATTCTGAACAGTAAAATAACATGGTCAGATCATTGTGCTGAAAAGTAATTGGCAAAAAAAGTCTTCACCTCTCACCTACTGTTTCAGGAGTTTTTAAGCTGGATCTCTGAGTCAAACATAAGCTTCCAAAGATATTCTTTTTGTCTACATTCAATCCCTAAATATTAAAGTATTTCCTGCAAGTAAATCCTTGATCAAAATAATTCTGGTCAACTCAATCTTCAATCATCTCTTCTACTGCCCATAATACTTAGCAAATGGCTTCTTGGAGAGAATGTCTTCAATATCTAGGTTTCAGCTCACATCCTTAATGTCCAACACTGACATCCAAGACCAATTTCACAATAGGGACAATAAACATGAACCTGAGTAACACCCATAAAACCCTCCACAGTCCAGACTAATCACATGAAAAATCTATTAAGATCTGCAACAGTAAAACTTTTAATGTGTTCCAGCCTCAAAATTAACAGAATCTAATACCTTAAGTATAAATCTCAGCCCCAGAATATACCACTTCTATTCACATTTAACAAATTTCTAGTGATTATTCAAAATGTACCTAGTGGAGTTTGCCTATTTAAGTAGTAATTAATCAATACATCATAAAATACTCAGAGATATAAGTAATTCAAATTTAACAACTATGCTTTGACCATTTTAATTCTTCCAAATTCCATTACATTTGGGAAACTCCAAAAATGAAATTCTCAAACTCAAATTACCAAATAGCAGTAGTCTAAATTTTTATTATACTGAGAGAATTTTATATAAAAGGAGCATCTGTAATTTTGGTCTATAAGTGTATTGAAAAAAATAGCACTGCTTTCTACACAAAGAATAGTAGTCCTCATCAGAGTTGAAACATCTGTATTCACTTTAAAGCTCATCAAGACAGACTGACATTTTTAGGAGAAGCATATGGTTTGTTGAACGGTCATCTAGAACAGGGTCTTTTGTCAGGTGAGGTCTATTCAAGGTCCATTTACTTGTATATGGAGAAGCTAATGGGGGGGGATTTTTAAGTCTAGAAAACAGAGAGAAATAAACCATCTTCTTCTACCTCTGGGTAAGAATGTGACAAAATGTGCTTTATAAAATCATTTAGATATTTCCTTTCAAACAGAGTTCCCAAGGTCTGAAATAATTCTAAGAAAGCTCTGAAACAAAAGGACTCTAGAGAAGTATGAAACTTTCATAGTGAAAGGTCTTCATCTAGCCAAAGACCACCTCCCTAAAAAAGCATTTCCATTTTAAAGGATAAAATACTTTCCTTTTAAAATAGAGAAGGGCAGAGTTCAACAGCTGTGCTATATTAAACCTGAGCCCTTCCAAAGGAAGAACAAGCGTCTCTAGAGAGAGTAGTAACATGGCTTGCTTTCTCCACACTGATCACCAAGAAAATGCCTGCTTTTCCTCAGAGAAAACATTTTCTCAAGCAAAAAAAGCCAGTGATAGAAGTGTCCAATACATTAAAAAGGTCAATAAGTAATCATAAAGTTTTCTTCCTGAAAGAAAGGTTTTACTCTTTGAGTTGGGGGAGATGCTTTTTAAAGATGTTTTCAAGTCTTGGGTCCTTCATCATAGAACCTATATTTAACAAACAGCAATAATGTCACAAAAATATTCACAACAGCCTAATCAATATGAAAAGAAAGAGGTAGAGAGGTAGCAAGGTGGGCCCTAGCACTGGACTTGGACTCAGTTCTCCAGCCTCAGTAAATTACTAGTTTAACCTCTTTCAGCTTCAGTTTCCATGTCTCTAAACTGGGGATAATAATATCTACTTCCCAGAGTAGTTGTGAGGATAAAATGAAATATTATTTGTAAAGTGCTTTACAGATCTTAAAATGCTACATAAATACTAACTAATATTATTACAATGTAGCAATTGACTACTTCTAAGGAAGTTAGTATTCTTATATGGAAGTACCAAAATATATATAACAGCAAATACTCTAAAAATATTTTAAATCTCTCATATAACCAGTATTGGCAAATACTGGGCAACAAAAGCTGGGCATCAGTTGGAATATTAATTCAAACTAATATTGTATAGATGAGAAAGAACAAAACTTCATCAACGGTTTAGGAAAAACTGATAATGCATTTCCCTATAATTCCTACAAAAAATAAACTAGAAATTATACCAACCTACTCAATCTAGCTACTTTACACAAGGAGCATAGCCAAGGTCCAGGACCTGCTCTCTCAACCCCAGAAAAAAAGAAAAGAAAAAAGAGGTCCTGTAAAGTCAAAATAGGTATCACAAAGTATATATTAAAGCACATGTACTTCTATTTTTTTTTTCAAGCATTACTGATGAGTAGCCATGGCCCAAGGATTTATCACTCAGTTGCCAGACAACTGGTGATAAGTCTATCATATCCAAACAAGTCCTTGAGAAGTAGATCCCATCTACTATGGGGCCAATACTCAAAGCCCTTCTATACCAGTCAAAGCTTACAGTTAGATACTCTTCAAGAATTCAATTACTTCCATACCATGATGAGGCATCATAAGGGTAACAGCAAACCAAGAAATCAAATAAAATACAAAATAACCCTCAATTCCTCCTTTTTCTGTAGTAACAATGGCAGAATAAGGGGTAGGGGGAAGTGCTAAGAATCACATGGTTTTTAGACTTTCTATAAATTTAAACTTGGCTGCTGGTATCCTGAATGTGAGATCAGTCCAATCTGATCTTGTATTACAGGCCCACAGACTTGGAACCGAAAAGGATCTTGCTGGCCATCTAGAGTAAGAATGGGGAACCTGAAGTCTTGAGGACACATGTGGCCCTCTAGGTCCTCAAGTGACTGAATCGAAACTTCACAAAACAAATCCCATTAATAAAATGATTTGTATGTAAAATTTGGACTCAATCAAAGGGCCACCCACACCCAAGGACCTAGAAGGCCACATGTGACCTTGAGGCCCCAGGTTCCCCACCCCTGATCTAGAGCAACCCCCTAGGCAGCTAGGCTGTGCCATGGATAGAGCACAGGACTTCAGTTAGGAAGATGCAAATTCAAATCTAGCCTCAGACACTTACTAGCTTTGTGACCCTAAAAAGTAACTTATTCCCTCGGCGTCAGTTTCTTCATCTTTAAAACACACATAAAGATAGCACCTACCTTAAAGGGTTGCTGTGAGGTTAAGAGGAAAACGTATTTGCAAAGTGCTTTACAAAACCTTAATGTAAAGCACTGCATAAATGCTTTTTAAGGGAAGAAACTGAGGTACAATGACCCACCCAAAAATCACAGAAGGAAAGAAATCAGATTTGATTCAAAAATCAGATCTTCTGACTCAAGCCAGTAATTTTCCTGGGGCCATTAAACACAAAAGTGGAAATGGATGACAATGGTGACAACTACATTGTACCTCATTGAGTCAAAGAGTAGGAGAGGTCATAGGCTTAAGACTGCACAGAAGCCTTATTCCTTTATAAAATGAATACGTTCTTTGAGAAAAGAATCAGTAGGCACTGGACATTGCAAGCACTGAATACCATCAAACGCACACACAAATGTGAAACTAGATTACATTTAAGAGACAAGAATAGACTCATTATTGTTGTGGGAGTCATCTCTGAAACAGCTGGGTACAGTCATATCACAAACTTGTCAGAGCTAATAAACAGCCAGAAGAAGAATGAGAAAAAGATATGCTCTGCCATTGAAACAACTCTCTTGAACTATTGAAACAAGGAACTGATTGTAAAAATGATCAATGGTTAGCAGGTAGCACTTGAAAGAAAAGGAGACTTCAGTATGAATCTAGATTCAGATAATTTTTAAATTGTGAAACTCTGGACAAGTCACTATCTCTCACCTCAGTTTCCGCATCTGTAAAATGAGAGGAAATAGGTTTAGACCTATATTTCATACCAAGATAAGATCCAAATAGAGGACTTAGATATATAAGTTCATATTACAAATTAGAGAAAAAAGGAAATTTCCTTTCAAATCTATAGACATGGGAAGAGTTTATAACTAAACAAAGGACAGAGAGGACCTCAGAAGATAAAACAGGCTATTTTGATACACAAAATCTAAACGGTTTTATATAAACAAAACCAATGCAGCTAAAATTCAGAGAATAATGGTTAACTAGATTTGAAAAAAGACTCATAGAAAATTTTTCTGATAAAGGTCTAATTTTCAAGAGAATTGATCCAAATCTGTAAGAATAAAAGACATTTCCCAAATGATAAATGGTCAAAGGATATAAAGGGGGAATTCTCAAAGGTAGACATGTAAGCTATCAAGAGCCATGTGTAAAAATGCTCCAAATCACTAATAATTTAAAGTAACTAGTGTTCCACCTTGCAACCCTCAAAATTTTGGCGAAGTTTACAATAAAGAAGATCACAAGTAATGAAGAGGATACAGAGGAGGAGAAAAGCACATAAATGCACTGTTGGTGAAGCTATGAACTGGTACAGTCATTCTGGAAAAGTTTCTAGAGTCATTAAAATGTCCATATCCTTTGAACTACCAATACCTATAGTAAGCCTATTCCCAAAATAAATCAAAGAAAGAGGAAAAGATTGCATATGTACAAAAATACTTATAGAACTCTTTCTGTAGGGAGAACTGGAAACTAAAGGAGGGTGCTCATCAATTGGGTAATGGCTAAACAAATTATAGTACATGAAGGTAATGGAATACTGTTGTGCCATAGGAAAAGAAGAAAAGGGATGATTTCAGAAAAACTTGGGAAGACTGATGTAGAGTGAAGTGAGCAGAACCAAGAAAAAAACTTACACAGTAACACCACGATAAAGCTTACAGATGAAAGACAGAAAGCTTTCCCACTAAGTCACATATTCATCTGGAGTTTTTAAACTCCTCTGAAAGATAAGAACAATGTCCAAGCAGGACTCCAAGGGACAGATAATGGTCTATACTATCCACCCTCTTAATAGTTGATGGATTCAAGAACAAGAAATGTTTAGCTATCTATGTGGGACAATGTGGTAATTTGTTTGGTTTGACTCTATGTATGTTATAAAATTTTTATTTTTACTCTTTTTAGTGAAGGAGAGAAAATAATGTTTAACTGAAAAAAAATAAAATGAGCGAACTAGACTTGATGGCTTTTAAGGTCCCTTCCAGCTCTAAATCTGTGATCTATAATAATGGACAAACATTCTATCAACATCAGTATAATAATTTTATATGAGAGTATAACTGATATGTATTAACTGCAATAACAAAGACACCAAAAGAGCCTAAAAAGTATTTTAGTTAGCAAATACTTGACTTACTTGCCAAGAGATAGCAATTTAAAATGTAATATCATTTGTAAAACATTACAAAGAAGAACCATATATGATTAGGAACAGTACCAACTCATAGAAAAGAGAAAAAAAAAGGTTAGAGAAAGTCTGGTAAGAACTCAAACTAAGCAGTTATTACCAGGGCAGTTAAAAATAAAAAAATGGAAGAACGATAAACAGAAGAAAAGTGGAAGAGACATGCAAAGATTTTTACAATAAAGATGATCAAGATAACATCAAAAACTACCCAACCATAAACCTACTTTCTCATTTGCACAAAACTTTTCTGAGATTCATCTTTCTTTGCATCCAGGACATCCTCAATGAAGATGTCAAAAAGAAAAAGTCAGGCTTTCAGAAGTGATTTGCTATGTGGACATCTTTACCATCAAGCAATTCACTGAAAGACACAGAGAATACAAGATCCCAATGTCTTTGTTGTTTGTTGGCTATAAAAAGCACTTACACTTTTTATATATGCTTCATCTGTTTTTTCTTTAAACTTAAGCACCAGGGATTCTTAACCTGAGGTCTTAAAAAAAAATTTTATAACTATATTTAAATATAGTTGGTTTCATTTCTAATACTGTGCATTTTATTTTACGCATTTAAAAACATTATTCTAAGAGGGGTGTTAATAGGTTTCCTTAGATTAGGAGAGGGGTTCACACGACACAAAAAAGGGTAAGAATCCAAGCTATCTATGCACATGTTGCCTCCTCCATTTGTATGGAAGTCTGTGTAGAACAGGAACTGTGTCTTTGTCTTCATATCTCCAGAGCTTATCACAATGTCCAACACATACAACATGATTAATAAATGTTGGTTGTGGTTGACTGATCAACTGGTGGGATTTAAAAGAGGAAAATGCCACCACCTTAAAGACTATTTTCCCACAAGGTATTACCCCATCCCTACATTAAAGTTATTCACGATTCAATGGAAACAAAAAGAATAGAAAAAGTCTTGTTCAACAACCTTCTTGTCATAAAATACCATGAGATATAAAACAAGCAAATAAATATTCAAGGTAAGCATTTGATGGAAGAGACGCAGAACCAAGTTCAAACTGAAGAGGAATTGTCTGTAGAAGGTGAAGTCCACCAGATGATTCCTTATCAGACATTATACTGTACTGGTTGTTTCAGGTTGCAGCACATTACAAAGTTCCTGAAAGAGATCTGTAGTCACGCACAAGAGTTTGGCCTGGTCAGACACAATAAAAGAACAAGATATGAAGAATGTAACTGAAGAACTGAAAATGAATATCACATGGCAATGGAGAGGCATATAATAAGGGTGGGTTAGACTGCAATATAAAATGATCGAGGAGCTTCAAAAGAACAGGAGTAAGGCCATCAGAGAAATGTATGGTAAGAAGAAAGAGGTTGAACAGATCAAGTGCTCCGCGGGTGTCCTTGTGCTAGCAATAAAAAATGAGGAAAGTGGATTTTCTGTGGCAAATTTATGGTTAGAATGGATGGGCTACAATCTACACCATTGGAGGAAAATCCAGATATCTGAAATCACAGATCCATTTGAGTACTGATGTATTTTGTATTTACACTACAGTGATTTCCAGACACTCTCCCCTACTGGAACTCATACTTCAGTGAAAATAAAAATGAAGCAAAACCTGACAAAAAGACAGCAGCTGACAGTGTATACAACATTTCACAGTCATTAATTTCCAACGTCCATCATCTGTTCTCTACTACCAAAGCTGGTTGCTGGAATTCCTTTGAGTCTAGCTAAATTTGATGCTACTCCTGTTTACACTGCTGCTGTCATGTAGATTGGTCTCCTGGTTACCGTTCTCCTTCTTCACTTTGCATTAATTTATACAATCATCTTTTGTGGTATAATGAGAAAAACATAGCCTGTTGAGTCCATGGAATCAAGCTCCATCTCTGTCTACTCACTACCAATCTGACCTCAGGTCATTCACTTAACCTTTGTGGGCCTTCATTCCCTCATCTGTAAAATAAAGAGCTGGAGTAGATAACCTTCAAGGGCTCTTCAGCTTTAAATCTCAGGGTTCTTTGAAGTCCTCCTTATTTGCTGTTTTTTATGTTGTTGTTCAAAGGTTTACTTGGTAAAGATACTGAAGTAGTTTGCCATTTCCTTCTCCAGTGTGTCCAAATGTTATAGATGAGGAATTGAAGTAAATAAAGGTTAAGTGACCTGTCCAGGGTCTCACAGCTAAGTAAGTATCTGAGGCCAAATTTGAATCCAAATTCCTTCTGAGCCCATGCCAGATGCTCTATCCACTGTACCACCCAGTTGTCCCATTGTTTCTTATATCACAGAACAATAATTAATGTCTACAGCGATTAACTGGAATCATCAAAAATACTATATTTGGAATACTCCTTAAGAAGTTACAGAAGTATATATGTAATTCAATTTGGAAAGATTCCCATAAAATAACTAATACTTTTTTTAAAAAAAAGTTTTTATACTCAAAGAGGTAAACTAGGCCAATGGTTTCCAATTTCTTCAGGTACGAGGATCCCTTTTAACATGTTTTTTGCTGCTCTTTTTATCTGTAGTGCCTAACATGGTGCCTGGCACATGCTGTTGTTCAGTCATTTTTCAATCATTTCTGACTGTGACCCATCTGGGATTTTCTTGTCAAAGATAATGGAATGGTTTGCCATTTCTTTCTCCAGTTCATTTTAAAGATAAGGAAATTGAAGCAAAGGGGTTAAGTGAATTGCCCTGGGTCACACAGCTAGTATCCGAGGGTTAAGTAAGTAATTCAGGATGATCAGTCAGTCTTCCTGACTCCAGAACCTTTTCATGAATGATAAATCTCACCATAAAACTAAAGATGACAAAACATTTTCCTCCATCACAAGCCATTCTTGCCCACCCTCAAAAACTAAATAACAGCGATCTTAGCTTTTACTAAAATGCTTTCCAAGAACAGAAATGAAATTCTGAAAGCATTACTGTTCAAAGTATTCCTCCTTCCCTAAACACATCTCTCTGAAAAAAATAACTACACAGAAGCAATATCCCTGTTTCATTTTCCACGTGTAAACTTCACCTAAAGTCCCTTGTTAGGAACAGACCTAATCTCAGTGAGTTAATAGAAGAGACACCCCCTTTCCCCATGCCACCCCTGTCTTCTAACAAAAAAATTTGTATAAAAGAGGTCTGCCTCTTTTAGATGGATCTTCCCTATAGTCCTACTCTGGTACTCCATGTTGAAATGAAATTAACTCTCAGGCTCAGTATGAGCCCTCAAAAGCTAACTTCTAAGACTGGTCTGTAAGAGATTCAAGTTTTTGACGACAGAAACCCATGAAACTGTATACTTGAGCATGGAGAGGCCACCGCCAACAAAAGAGAAAATACCCACAATGATGAAATTATATAACTGTAAATAATCAAGAATATGGGTTCAGGAGGAGCCAAGATGGCAGAGTAGAAAGATTCACATATGCTAGCTCCAAACCCACAGTCCATAAATTACCTGTAAAAAGGAACTCCCAACAAATTCTGGAGCAGCGGAAGTCGCACAACAACGAAGTGGAGGAGATTTCTGTTCCAGAGAGCCCTGAAAAACTGACACCAAAGGTCTGTCGCACATGGGACCTGGAGCAGAGCCCAGCCCTGCCTTGGCCTGCAGCACTGAGAGGAGCAGATTCGAGCAGGCTTCAGGGACGGAATCTCCAGCAGCTACGAAGGTCCCTCCACCCACAGGCACACAGGTCAGTGAGAGAGCCTTCTGAGCTGGCTGAGAGGGGAGTGGGGTGTCTCCATAACTCAGGCCCCCTCGGGAGGCAGCAGTAGAGGCACCAGGGGACAGGGGCTCCAAAAGCAGACAGGAGCTCAGATCCATTGTTGAAGGTCTCCACATAAACCCCCTGAGGGAACCGAGCCCTGTGAGGCGGCCCTGCCCCACCTGAGCACCAGAACTTAATCTCATGTTGAATAGCAGCCCCGACCCCGCTGAAAGCCCTGAGGCTGGGGAGCAGCATTTGAATCTCAGACCCCAAGCACTAGCTGGGCAGATCTGGAGGTGAGGTGGGGACGGAGAGGAATCTCAGAAGTCAAGTAACTGGCTGGGAAAAAGCCCAGAAAAGGGAAAAAAAATAAGACCATAGAAGGTTACTTTCTTGGTGAACCCAGATATTTCCTCCTTTCCTTTCTGATGAGGAAGAACAATGCTGACCATCAGGGAAAGACATAGAAGTCAAGGCCTCTGTATCCCAAGCATCCAAAAATAGCTATTCAATGGGCTGAGGCCATGGAAGAGCTCAAAAAGGATTTTGAACATCAAGTTAGACAGATGGAGGAAAAACTGGGAAGAGAAATGAGAGAGATGCAAGGAAAGCATGAAAAACGGGTCAATACCTTGCTAAAGGAGACCCAAAAAATGCTGAAGAAAATAACACCTTGAAAAATAGGCTCACTCAATTGGCAAAAGAGGTTCAAAAAGCCAATGAGCAGAAGAATGCTTTCAAAAGCAGAATTAGCCAAATGGAAAAAGAGGTTCAAAAGCTCACTGAAAGAAATAGCTCTCTCAAAATTAAAATGGAACAGATGGAGGCTAATGACTTTATGAGAAACAAAGAAATCATAAAACAAAAGCAAAAGAATGAAGAAAATGAAAGATAATGTGAAATATTTCATTGGAAAAACAACTGACCTGGAAAATAGATCCAGGAGAGATAATTTAAAAATTATGGGACTACCTGAAAGCCATGATCAAAAAAAGAGCCTAGACATCATCTTTCAGGAAATTATCAAGGAAAACTGTCCTAAGATTCTAGAACCAGAGGGCAAAATAAGTATTGAAGGAATCCATCGATCACCACCTGAAAGAGATCCAAAAAGAGAAACTCCTAGGAACATTGTGGCCAAATTCCAGAATTCCCAGGTCAAGGAGAAAATATTGCAAGCAGCTAGAAAGAAACAATTCCAGTATTGTGGAAATACAATCAGGATAACACAAGATCTAGCAGCTTCTACATTAAGGGATCGAAGGGCATGGAATAGGATATTCCAGAAGTCAAAGGAACTAGGACTCAAACCAAGAATCACCTACCCAGCAAAACTGAGTATAATACTTCAGGGGAAAACATGGTCTTTCAAAGAAATAGAGGACTTCCAAGCATTCTTGATGAAAAGACCAGAGCTGAAAAGAAAATATGACTTTCAAACACAAGAATTAGAAGCATGAAAAAGTAAACAGCAAAGAGAAGTCATAAAGGACTTAACAAAGTTGAACTGTTTACATTCCTACATGGAAAGACAATATTTGTAACTCTTGAAACTTTTCAGTATTTGGGTAGTTGGTGGGATTACACACACACACACACGCACGCACGCACACAGAGAGACAGAGAACACAGAGTGAATTGAAGAGGATGGGATCATATCTTAAAAAAAATTAAGGTAAACGGTGACAGAAATGTATTGGGAGGAGAGGATGAATTGGAATGGGGCAAATTATCTCTCACAGAAGAGGTAGGCAGAAGACTTTTTAGTGGAGGGAAAAAGAGGAGAGCTGAGAGAAAAACATGAAGTTTACTCTCATCACATTCAACTAAAGGAAAAGAATAAAATGCACACTCATTTTGGTATGAAAACCTATCTTACAATATAGGAAAAGTGGGGGAGGAGATAAGCAGGGTGGGGGGGATGATGGTAGGGAGGGCAATGGGAGGAGGGAGCAATTTGAAGTCAACACTCTTGGGAAGGGACAGGATCAAAAGAGAGAATAGAAGCAATGGGGGGCAGGATAGGATGGAGGGAAATATAGTTAGCCTTACACAACACGACTATTATGGAAGTCATTTGCAAAACTACACAGATATGGCCTATAATGAATTGCCTGCCTTCCCAAAGGGAATGGGTGGGGAGGGAGAGATGGGGTGAAGTAGGAACTCAAAGTTTTAGGAACAACTGCTGAGTATTGTTCTTGCTACTAGGAAATAAGAAATATAGGTAATGGGGAATAGAAAGTCATCTGGCCCTACAGGACAAAAGAGAAGATGGGGACAAGAGAAGGGAGGGATGATAGAAGGAGGGCAGATTGGTGAAAGGGGAAATTAGAATGCTCGGTGTATTGGGGTGGGAGGAGGGGACAAATGGGGAGAAAATTTGGAACCCAAAATTTTGTGAAAATGAATGTAAAAAGTTAAATAAATAAATTTATATATATATTATCTATCTATGTATATATATAATCTATCTACGTATATATATATAATCTATCTACCTATATATATAAGAACATGGGTTCAGAAGGTATAATACAATAATTTGTTGGCAACACAGGCTGAGTAAGTGTAAGGACATTATTTTTAAGGTATCAGATTGTGACCTCCTTGAGGGCAAGGGCAGTCTTTTGTCTTTTTGTATCTCCCCTTACCCAAAAGCCCTCAACTCCCCCATCACCCCACCCCCTGCTTAGCACAGTGTCTGTGGCTCAGTAGGCACTGAATAAATGTTGATTAAGAGTTTGACTAGAAATTTAAACGTTTTGACAATTAAGTGAATATAGCAGCCTAAGTTCTTGATACTGTTAAAAATTACTAGATAAAAGTATTCAATGCCTATATTTTATACTACTGTTGTTCTAAATACAGGCTTAAATGAGATGTATTTAAAAGGGGAAAAAACCTAAGTACATCCTAAAAATAACTGCACAGAATTTCTACATAAATTTTCTACATTTGCTTTTAATTCAAATAAATATATTTTATCACAGGATTATTGGCCTTTGAAGAAAAGGATGGCCTATATTCAGAGTGAAAAGTTAATATTTACATTGGTCAGTATCCAATTTTTCCATCATTGTCTTTCACAGAGAAGAGAGCAGCTACTTGGTGCAGTGGATAGAGTACCAGTGCAGGAGTCAGGAGGACCTGAGTTCAAATCTCACCTCTGACACTTGACACTCACTAGCTGTGTCACCTTGGGCAAGTCACTTAAGCCCAATTGTGCCTCACCCTGGGTCATCTCCAGTCATCCTGATGAATATCAGATGGCTCTGGAGGAGAAGTGAGGCTGGTGCTCCCTCACTCAAAACAAAGTCAAGTGCAAGTCATGTCATTATTTCTCTGATGGCATGGTCTTTGGCAACGAAGGACGAACACACAATTCACAGAGAAGACCACTAAGTAGCAAAGGAAACTATTCCATTTGGCTTGTCACAAATTATAGTAATTGTAAGCTTTTTTTTAAACAAGCATTTCACCTATGTATAGACTGATTATTACATTGAATACTTTCCTTTTAGAGAGGAACAAACCCCACTGTAATTGAATATACCAGAAAAAAAAGGTTAAAGGCTATTCAAAATCCACTAAAATTCCAACTCATTTGCAGGTCTTACCTTACCCTTTCTCCAATAAGCACAAAAAAATTTTAAAGGTACTATTAGAAGTTACTTTTAATGCCTTATAAGCTTTAAGAACTCAGTTTTGGATGAGTTAGACAACAAAATAAAAACTGATGTGGATAGGTACCTGTTAATGCTGCCTATTAAAAAGTCTGAGGCAGTAGCCATAATGGTTTTGACTAGTCCTAAATATTTCTCAGATTGAATTAGTCTAGTTTCCCACAATATAAAATGGCACTCTACCAGTCCCTGGAATTCCCAATGACTGGAGGTTCCTGCATAGTCTCCCATTCTTCTACCGTTAACTGACTATATGTTGAAAAGGGGCAAGTTGCTATAGGACAAGCAAAGAGTAGATCCGGATAACCTAATCCTCTACAAGCTGGTGAGTAAACATGTTCAGGTAAGGAGGTCCACAGAGCTGTTGTGCTGACCTCATTGTTGTATGCTGTGAAACATGAACAGTCTACCAGTACCATGCCAGGAAACTGAGGCACTTCCATTTGAACTGTCTTAGGAAGATTCTGAAGATCATCTGGCAGGATAAGGTGCTAGACACTGAAGTCCTTGCTCAAGTTGAACTGCCAAGCATTCCAACTACGTTTCAGAGAGTGCAACTCCAATGGGCTGGCCACGTTGTTCCAATGCAAAATATATGCTTGCCAAAAAGACTATTTTATGGAGAATTTACATGGGGCAGGCAATCACATGGTGGTCAGAAGAAGTAATACAAGAATACTCTCAAGGTCTCTCTCAAGAATTCTGAATTTGACTGCACAACTTGGGAGACACTGGCACAGGACCGCTCAGCATGGCATGCCCACATCAGAAAGGGTGCTGTGCTCTATGAGCAAAGCAGAATTGAGACAGCCCAAAGTAAACATAAGAAGTGCAAATCTGGGGTATCCACCCCAAATATTCACACAGACTATCTATGCCCAACCTGTGGTAGAGCATTCTGAGTTCCTATTGGTCTGATCAGCCACAGTCAGACACAACGAAACTTCACTTTATCATGGTGATGTCATTTTGGTCCTCTTCAAAGACGAAGGACAACAACCAACCAACCAATCACACATGTAACTGAACACATACAATCCAAGAGAAGACCAAATTTTGAATCTATGAATTTCATTTGAGGACATTCAGTCATTAAAGGTAAATAAGATCAGCATGAACCATGAATTAAAATATAAACGTGGAAGATATAGCATTCTATCTCCATAACTTCATGAGTACATGAGCATGAGTAATGGCTATTTTTTTTGCTGTAGTCCCATTATGTTACTCCCCTGGAATGTACATCCTTAATTGGTTGGAAAATATATGATCACCCTTCCTATATCCCCATTATCTTTTCTAGTCTTCTTTCTCCTTATATTTGTTTTACTCTAATATCTTTAAATTATTTAAATATTTATAGATTTTAAGCTTAACAGTTGTTATATAATTTAAATAAACCAGTTAAAAGGTGTGAACTATATTAAATTTCATTATTTTTAACTACTGAATTTTAAAACATTTTCAAACATGGATCATCCTACTACTTGTGAGTAGGTGCATGATTTAATGTTTAAATTCTTTATATTCAGTTTGCAAGCAGAAATTTTAACTTTGAGTAAATAGCAAATTATCTGCTGGAGCTCCCCAAACCTAAGTTAGTATTAACTTTCAGTTACAGTAACATGCCAAAAAAGAAAAGAACAAGGCTAAGGACTGGACCTCTTCGCTTAGACCATAGGGTTTTTAACCTGGGGTTCATGAAGCTATGCTTATAAGTGTGTACATATGTATATGTATATATACATGTATGTATATTATATCCATATACATGATGCATATGTATTTATGGATACAGATATAAACACCTATATATTTTAAACAGCTGCATGGACCTCAGGTTAATAACCCATGTTCTATGGGTATGCATGTCTGTGTGTACTGTATTCCGCACTGTACTTCTGTGCGTATATGTGTATGTGCTTATGCATATGTGTATCTATACGTATAGAAGAACTGTATTTCAATATAATTGATGATTTAATATCTATTTCCATAAAATTTGTTTCCTTGTAATCCTCCATACTTTATTTTAGGCACTTAAAAACATTATTCTGAAGAGTCCACAGCCTTCGTCTGACTGCCAAAGGGGTCCATGACCCAAAAAAGGTTAAGAAGCCCTGATTTTAGATTTAGCACTGTGGTAACTAGGTAGGGGTTGCTGTGAATCTCCAAGGAGACAGTCAGGGTAAAGCGCTCAGTCTGAATGCCTGGCACCAGTCTGCCCGCGTTTACGTAAACGTCAGCTCTCCACACTGCACCCAGATCTTTGGGACACCCCGCACAAGGTCAGAACAATTACACAGGAAAGGTCCCGAGGACGCACAGGACACAGGCGGGGTTCACCGCGTACTTCACCTTCACCCTACAGTAAAGGCTGAAGTACAAAGACGCAAACACTATAGTGGCGTCGGGGTGGGCGGCGGGGAAAGAACACCCCGATAGTTCAAGGTCATTAGAACGTCCGGACCCCGACCCCGGGCTCCCTCTCGTCTCTCCCCGTCACCAGCAACAGCTGCCGAGTCCCGCCCCCCAGCCCCCCGCCTCCAGCCGGGGGCAAAGCCTGGGGGCGCAAGGGCCGCGAGAAAGGGGGTGTCGGGGCGCTCGGGCGACGGCCCCGCCCCGGGCCCCACGCCGCCCCCCACCCCGGGGGCGCAGGGACGGAAGCCGTCGTTTGGCCGGGCCGACCCCCGAGCTCCTCCGCGCCTGGCTCTCTGCCTCCCGGACGGGGGGCGGCTGCTGGGGCCGCCCTTCCTCTCGCTCTCTTCCCGCCTCGCGTCCCCGCTCGCAGGACGAGGACGCCCGGGGAAACCCGAGGTCGCCCGGGGGCGCAGCGCGGGGTCAGCGGCGGGGAGAGCTCCGAGGCCCGAGCCCGGCCTCTCACTGACCTCGCGGTCTGCGAGGCCCAAGCGTCAAGGGAAAGCGGGGGAGGGGTGGGGGTGGGGGCTCGGCCCCACAGCAGGGGGCGAGCCAGCGAGGGGCCGCGGTTTACCTGGTGGGAAGCCGACAGGCCGCGGCCGCTGCCCTTCTTGCCCCCAGCGCCTGCCTCAGAGCCGCTGACATTGAGACCGCCGCCATGTTGCCGCAGGCCCACTGCCGGCCGGCTCGGACGGCTCGCCGCGAGGGACCGACTTCCTCCGTTCTCTGCAAAAGCGAATGCGAAAATTACAGAGAGATCAGTCTTTAGGGTTGGAAGTTGGGAAAGGGAGGAGAAAAGAAGAATGTCAGTGCATCCAGTTAAATTTGTAATCCAGAGAAAAACATCAGCGCTGCTTGTTTGGACTGACCATTTAGAACTTTAAAAAAAACAATAATAAATGCAAACCACAAAACTTCACGTTTGAAACACTTGCAATTTGTTGCAATCCTTCTTCCAGTGGCTCACAATGTAGCCCCTGGTCCCACCTAAATGGTGAAGCTGCAAGACGAGACCGTGCTGTTTTTGAGGGCTAATGCAGTTAAATCGAAATTATATTCTTAAATCGGCGGGGGAGGATCTGATTTTTCTCCTGTTTTTGTCATATAGCTACCCTTAAAAGTGAAAGGCCAGTCACAAATGGAAAACATCTTACAAAACATCACACGTTTATAAAAGTGTCATTTAACGTGCAAAACATGAATAGGAAAAGAGAATACAAAATATCATTAAATAAATGCAACAAATAAAAACATGCTATGCATATAAGGAAGGATGTATATATAAACAGGAAAAGGGAGACAGACCAAAAGGTACCTAGGGAAATCCAAAAGAAAGCCAAGGAGGGTGATTTAGAACAAAGAGTGGAGGAGGTAGAGTCATTTAAGTCAATGAAGAGGTACAGTGAGGAAAAGTCCTAGAATAATAACACCTAATCAGTGATCAAGTTTTATCTAGTATGTCTTTTCAAGTTGTAGTGTCTTTCACCTTTTCCACTGTCACTGACATCACTCTCTTGCAAGTGACATGGAACTTCGGTGATCTGGACAGTGATTCTGTCTGTGTGCCCTTGGGAGAGTCACCTAACCTTCTCTGACTTCATTTTCCTTATCTGTAAAATAAAGGGGTTGGATTCCAGGTGATCACCGAGGTCCCTTCCCACTCTGACTCTATATTCCTATATATGAGGAAATACTTTAAAAAAAAAATCTGATCAATGAGGAGCAGTTGATCATCCAAACAGAAATACTGATAAGATAGGAAGTCTCAGACTTAGGATAAAGAAAGTGAATACTGACTAGATTGGCCTATGTCCCAAAAAAGCACAGACTAAAGCCTGAGAAGATTTAAGGCTTATAATAAATACTAAGGTCCACACAGGGCATGTTTTTAGCTTTGTAAATGGCAAAAACATCAAGAAAAGGACAGTGACACTTGTGAAACTTGAAACCACGCTGGAGAAGCTTCTTGAGGCCTGAACACCTGAAGTCCCTGATCTGGGATAATTCAGAGGACTTGAAACCTGCCAGGTCCATGAGCATAAACACACCAGGGATGGTGGAAACCAGTGGCAAGAACCAGGAAATTAAGATCAAAACCAAACAGCACCAGAAAACCTCATACAAAAATGAGAGAAGGGTCAGAGTCTGTCCTCAGGACAAAGTTCCAAACCAGAAACTGAGGCCGATGATAAAAGTAATAAGAAGACACAAAATACAATTAAGAAATATTGTAAGCCAATGAGTTCTGAAAATTAGAATGGAGAAAACAAAACTCAATGACTCCTGGACATAATAGGAAATGTTAGAATACAACAAAAGATTTAAAAAAGGAGATAATGTTAAGGTATCTACTACCAAAAACAGCTGACCTGGAAAACACGTCCAAGAGAAAGAATTTAAGAGTCATCAGTTTACCTGAAAACCACAGCCAAACAAAAAACTTGGATACCATATTTCAAGAAAGAATAAATGAAAACTGTCCTCATTTACTAGAACCATTTGGCAAAGTGAAAATGAAAGGAATCTATTTGGAATTCTTTCTCTGAAAATGAAAGAAACCTACAAATCCAGAAAAATCCAGTAAAAGAGAATGACCTTCAAAAAACAGAAGTCCAGCCAACCAGGACTCTTTCACTGAGCCTCTGTTCAGTGGGGTAAACATCTTCTATTGCGCTCACCTTCCCAGAAAACATTCTAAAAAATTGATCTGCTATTGGGAAACATATGTGCACATTTTATGGAAATACAATGTCAGGTCAGTACAAGGGTAAGCAAACTCTTGCTTACAAAGCAGTAACATGGTTTACAAAACCTTTTTGCATACTCCAATCCGTTGAGGTCCTTGGTTCAACTATCTTCCCATTTTTTTATGCAGGGGATTGAGATAACTTTTTTCCCTGCCTTTTTTCCTCTCTGAGTTACCTATACCAGGTATCCCAAAAATCTTAGTGCAATTTTAAGCCTTAAGTTTAATCTTTAATAGCATCAACTTCACTAAGACTATTGGGGCACCCTGTATTAAGATACTTTATATTAAGTTTTGGATTGTGTTTTTAAATAATCTTCCAAGTTTTCTGTGGATTAACTTAAATTTAAAAACTTTCCTTCCTTCTTCCCTCCTCCCTAACCCCCACCACAAGTGTCCGTATTAACTGTTTCCTTCTCTAGGACAGAGTAAATTCCTGGCAAATTTATTCTACTATGTTTTCCCCATTAGGGTGCTGAATTTCTTTTAGTTTTGACTATTATTACTTAGTGGCTAATTCACAGGGAAAAAGGAAGCTTTCATCCACACTGTGAATTTTTAGGACCTTATTACTTTGATGGTCATTATTGTGTTTTTGAAATTATAGACAAAAATGAATTTTAACAGTTTAAGAAACAGTACCAAGCAGATACTGTTTGGGATGAAATTAAACCAGATCTATGGACCAGAGAGTCCTCATTTCTAATGTATTACTCCTATAAGTATTAATAAATAAATATTAGGGGAGCTAGACCTCAGAATGAGCTGAGGGTAGAAAAGATAATGAAGGCAAACAAAGAGTGTGCTTAAATATGTTAGGGAAAAGAAAGGATCAAGGAAGGGAGAAGAAGGTAAAACTATAATTGACACTGGAGAGAAGTCAGTGTTTCTGAGTTCTGAAATTTTTGTTTTTATTTTCTTTTCCAAAAAAGAATGATTTTGGACTGAAAAATACAAAATAAAACAAAAAACAAGGCTAATAAGGAGGTGAGGCCTCATTTAAGTAAACATCTAGTGTCCTTGATGAGTTTAAATCAGGCTCCAGATAAACTAGATCCCATAGTGCTGAAAGAACTGACAGATGCTTTTACAAAGCCATTATCAATAGTCTGTGAAAGATTTTGGGGAATACAAGAAGTATTAGAAGAATGGGAAAGGGCAAATATCCTGGTTTTCAAAAGAGGGGAGTAAGAATAATTGTGATTCCAGGCAATATTTTAGGTTATATGATTAAAGCATGGTCAATCAGTCAGTAAACATTTATTTAGCACTGACTATATTCTAGCCAGGAGTCAGGGAACCTGGTACCTGGAGGCTACACGTGGCCTTTGACAAAGAGACTTCGAGGGCCACATGTGGCCTGGAGGCTACAGGTTCCCCACCCCTGTCTAGGCATTGCCCTAATTTCTGTCAATACAAGAAGAGGCAGAAGACAGAATCTGCCCTCAAGGAACTCACAATCTAAAGGGGGAGTGGGTGGCAGGGAGGGCAGCAGAGGAGAAAACAAGCAAACAAGCCATATAGAAAATGGCAACTAGAATTAACAGGAGTTGAGGAAAGCATCCTGTAGAAGATGAGATTTTACCTAGCATCTAAAGGAAGCCAGGAAAGTCAAAGAAGGGAGATAAGGAGGGAGAACATTACAGGCATATCCAGGGAAAATATTAAGAACAGAGAGATGGGAGTTCTTGGTCATAGAACAAGGAGGCAAGGATCACTGGATTGAAATGTTTGTATTAGGGAGTAAGGTGTTAGAAAAGTATAAAGGCAAGAGGGGGTTGGATTATGAAGGGCTTTGAACAGTAAACAGAGGATTTTGTATTTGATCCTTGAAGCAATAGTCATTAGATTTTACTAAATTTTATTTACTGTCATACAGTGTATGTGACATGGTCAGACCTGAACTTTAAGAAAATCACGTAGATGGCTGAATGGTGAATGGTTTGGAGTGGGGAGAGACTTAAGGCAGGCAAATCCATCAGCAGGCTATTGCATTAGTCTAGGTGTGAGGTGTTAGAACCATATTTGAGAGATGTTGCAAAGGTGAAATCAATAGGGCCTGGGAACAGATTAGATATGGGAGGTGAAAGATAGTGAGGAGTCAAGGATGACACCTATGTTGCTAACCTAAGGGTCTGGGAGACTGGTGTTGCCATCTACAGTAACAGGAAAGATAAGAGATGGGAAAAGTTTGGGAGGAAGATGAGTTCAGCTTTAGATATGTTGAATTTAAGATCTCTACTGGAAATCCAGGTGGAACAGTAGATAGAGTACCAGGCTTGGAGTCAGGAAGACTCATCTTCTTGAGTTCATATTTGGACTCAGGTACTTACTAGTTGTATGATCCTAAGCAAGTCACCATTGCCTCAGTTTCATCATTTGTAAAATGATCTGGACATGGAAATGGCAAACCACTCCAGTATCTTTGCCCAAAAAAAAAAATTGGTTATGGCTGAAAAATGACTGGCTCTGAAAAAGGTATGAATACTCTGAGGGTGAGGTTTTATTTTAGGGCTTACTAACTGGAAGTGTTTATTTTGGCCAGCTGAGGACTCTGGAAAGCTGCTACGGACCTCCTGGTTTTGAAAACCCATATGTCAGTGCTTCCCTCTCTAGTAACTATGGTCAGATATTTGGAGCTGTCTGTTAATGATGAGGCAGAGGAAGCCATGTCTGTTGATCTTTGATTTCTCAATATTTTCTTTGAAGTTCAGGGTACTGACTCCCCTGAACTAGATGAATGAAATATGTGCTTGGTTAAAGGAATGATACATGGGCTTGATTAAAGTGATTGTTAACCCCTCAAAAGTTGCCATTCCTTTTATGAATGCAGATCTAAGAACCAGTGATAGCAGCACCCCCGTGTATATTGGGGTATTTACTGTTATAGAGATTTTCAGAGTGATGGAAAAATTTGGAAGATACTGTGGAAAAGAGGACAATAAGTTTATAAGGCAAATATAATATGATTGTCTAACAGCAGTGAGGACCCAATTGAAGTAGTGTAGCGTAAATTTGTAGTGAATCCAATAAGATATTTTTTTTCCTCCATTAAGCAGCACATGTATAGGAGAGAAGGAGGAAAATGATGAGAGTGATTCAAGATTGAGGTTTTGGCATGGTGTAACTGGTGAAATGATAAAGGGGATAGGGATTTGAAAGAAAAGTATACATAAAGTTGAACTGATTCACCAAGGAGTCAAGATAGGGAAAAGAGAAGAGAGTTGCTAGTGTAGGTGAGATGGCCTGGTAGAAAACTGAGTGGTCAAAAAATTGAACTCACAGTGTGGACAACGTATAGGTTTTTGTAAGGGAAGGCAGACAGGGAGATAAAATGTCAATAGATTATGGTCAGATAAGGGGATTTTGGAATTCTTGAACATGGAAGTGGTGTATTTGTGGATGATGACAAGATCAAAGCTATGACCATCATTGACTCTTCCTCAAATACCCTAATCACTCAGGAGTACTCCTTCACCCCACCTCAGTTACACAAAAGGATGATCATACTATCTGTCACCACTATGTAACCTTTGACAAATCATTTAACCTTTATAACCTTTAGTTTTTACATTTGTAAAATAAAGAGGTTCCAAGGTCCCTTCCAACTCTAAAATCTAAGATCCTGTGATTTAGGAGAGAAAGTTGTGATTATAAAGGGTCAACATGGCTTCATTAAGAATAAGTCATGCCAGCCAGGTTACTAATTTGATGACTCAGAGGAATGTGATATATCTATTGTGCCTAGATTTTAGTGGAATATTTGACAAAACTTTTGATGCTATCATTATATGAAAAGTTGGAGATATATGGGCTGAGCAAGAGTACACTTCATTGGTTTTGGACCTCGGTGAACAGCTAGACCCAGAGTAGTCATTAATATTTTTATATCAGTTTGAAAAGAATTCTCTCACAGAGTATCCCAGGGATCTGTATTTGACCTTGTTCAGCATAATATTCTTATTAATGATTTGGATAAAGGTGCAGATAATATGCTTACCAAATTTGCTGATGATTAAAAAAGTAGGTGAAATAGTTGACAGTGGGTGACAAGGTTTAAAACCTTCACAAACCATAAGATTGAGCTGAATAAAATATGACATTTTTTTTTTCTGGACTTGTGACTTCACTGGTACAGGGAACACCCTCTACCAGTACAAATCAGTAACTTCTCAGGAATACAGAGAAATTAAGTGACTCAATCAGGATTGTGTCCAATATGTGTCAGAGATAAAGAATCTTTGACTAGAAAGTCTCACTGGGATCATAGAGGTTGAATGACTTCTCCAGGATAAGGTTCACAGGTTTTCAGAAGTCTTTAATTTGTTTGGGGTTTCTGTTGGCCTTAAGGGACAGAATCTGTCCCAGTGTAGATGCACTAGTTGAAAAGGTTAGAATAAGGACTTTTAAGATGGCACCTATGAATTTGTTTTGAAAACTATTTTGATATCTGTATTTCAATATAATTGGCATGTATTTTTATGCATTTTAATACATTATTTTGAGAAAAGTTCCATAAGCTTCGCTAGACTACCTATGTGATCTATGATATGAAAAAGGTTAAGAATTCCTGGATTAAAGCAATGTTCAAATGGATGAGGATTTGAACCCTGGAACCAAAAAAAGACAGACATGGCAAAAATAAACTGAAATCCAGATCAAACTAACGTGGCAATTGTGGCATTTACTGTAGTTAGTGAGACTGAAATTCAGTCAGGAGCTTCTTTTCTTCCTTGCATATCACCACCTGTGCCATTTCCTGTTGATCAATAACCTCTCCTCTTTCCCTGTCAGAAAATCACACTCCATCTATAGAATTTCCTTTGACTTTCATAGAGCAACTTTGGCCTTATCTTGCACAATTGCAGGCCACCATCTTGCTTCCTAGATGTCTCTAGCCATGCTGCTGTGAATTCATCCCCCTCTCTTTTCCAGTTCCCCCATTATATATTGTCTTCCCCTTTTTGACTATAAGCTTGTTGATGTCAGAAACTATTTCTTTCTATGTGCATTTGTGTTCCCAACACTTAGTACAGTGCTAAGTGCTTAAGAAATATTTTTTGACTGATTGAAGTAGAGCAGCATTGTTATACAGAAGTTTATTTGAAGACAATAGGGAGTTTTTAGTGGACATAAAACTCAATTTAAATCAGCAATATATGGCAGCCAAGAAAGTGAATGCAATTTGAGGTTTCATTAAAAAAGGCATAGTGTCCAGAATGAGGCATTGACAATCTGAAGAACCTACAAAAGAAAGCAACCAGGATGGAGGAGGGTAGAGACCGTTAAAGGAACTGACCATGTTTAACCTACAGACAAGAAGCCTTGGGATAACAATCTTCAGATATATGAAGGGCCACCACTTGAAAGAAGGCTTAGACTGGATTTGTCTGGCTCCAGAGGGTGTTACCAAGAGAGATGAGTGTTAAATTGCAAAGAGGAAAATTTAAATTTAATGTAAGGATGGCCTAACTACTAGACCTATCCAAAAGCAAAACAAGTTACCTTGCATGGTAGGAAATAGATAGCAAGGGATTCTCCCTCACTGATGCTCTTCAAGGAAAAACTTGATGACTGCTTGTCAGAATTAAGTAGAATTGCCTCACTGGGCAAATTGAATATTTAAGTGTTACAAGTATGACACTCATGGAATATATTGCATATCCAATTAGTTTACCTACTCCAAACAAGAATACAAGTACTCTTTGGGGTTTTAGATCACCATAATAGTATATTAGATGTAGGTTTTCTGTACGCTGTAGTTGGTTGAGTGGTTGGTTTTTTTTAGAATCATTTAGTAAAATATTTACTGTGCTGGATAGCTCAATGATCTCATCAGTATGGATACTGTATCAGCAAGCACCCCAACATACACAGTGGGGGCCTGCTATCACAGGTTCTTAGGTCTGTATTCATAAAAGAAAAGACAACTTTTGAGGGGTTAACAATCACTTTAATCAAGTATCATTCCTTTAACTAAGCACATATATCATTTAACTAGGGGAGTCAGCACCCTGAGCCCCAAAGTAATCAATAGACATGACTTCCTCTGTCTGACCATAATTTAACAGATAGATATTGCTGTCTGACCATTGTTACCAGAAAGGGAAGCACTGATATCTGGGTTTTCAAAGCCAGAGGTTTCCATAGCAACTTCCCAGAGTCCCCATCTGGCCAAACAAACACTTCCACTCAGAAAGCCCCAGAGTAAGACCTCACCCTCAGAGCATTTATACTTTTTTTTAGAGCCACAGGGCATCCCAACCTTTGAGAACAAGTACCTTATTAACAAAAGGTATGGGCTTTCCTACAAATCTTTCCTAATCAAACTCCCTTTAATGGGTGGCCCATTAATGGGTAGCGAAGATCTTTAATTACATTAAAATAATTAACAATACAAAATATACTGTTTCTAATTAAAGAAACTCTTCTATCTGTACTTTACTCCTTGTAAAGATTCTTGATTGATAAAGGCAAGATTCAGTCAGAGACAGTTGATTATACTAAAACAAAAACAGCAAAAGATCCTATTTTGTTTGCCATCACAGGTATGGAAATTATTTTACTTCTATGCCATCTTATGCTATGTGATTCTGAGAACTACAGATTTAAAGTTAAAAGAGACCTCCAAAGTCATCTAGTCCAGGGCTTCTTAAATGTTTTCCACTCATGAACCCTTTTCAAGTTTGGGCAGCATTTATTGGCATTGCATGGCCTGAGGGAATGTGCAGTGCAAAGTACCCATGCTGTGTGTTCAGAACCAAGGCAGCAGTGAAATTGCCCAATGCAACACCAGCAGGCATTGCCAGAAACACCTCAGATCCATTATGCATTTGATTTTAAGTTAATTTTTGGTCTTTGTACTTTCAGAAATCTTACACTGTTGCCAATTTTTTTCAACTCCATTTAGCAACCCATAGTTTAATAAGTGCTGATTTAGTCCAACTCTTTTCTTTTACAGATGAGAAAAATGAGTCTCAGAGAGGTTACCCTAAAATAGATAGTAAGTAGTAGAGCTAGGATTTGAACCCAGCTTCTCTGACTCTAATTCTAAAATTGTTACTGCCTATTTCCATATTTCCACTTTACAGTGACTGTTTTGTCCATGTTTTCCACTCTTTATTCAATGTACAAAAGCGTTTCTTCTTAGATTTTGTGGTAATACTATTTTGCTCCTTGGCAGAACAAGCAAAAATGTGTATTCTGTACTAGGTTTTATTAAGAGAGGTACATGTAGGGAGCATGAGATTTAATAGTCCTACTGTATACCCTGCCCTGGTTAGATCCCATCCAGAATACTGTATCCTATTCTCAATACCACATTTGAGGAAGGGCATTGATAATATAGAGAATATCCAGAGTAGTAAGAACAGGTTGAAGGTGGAGGTTCTCGAGATCATGCTATATGAAGATCCACTGAAAGAACTTAGAAGGTTTAGGCTGGAGGAGATGAAACTCAATAGGGTTATCATAGTTGTCTTCAAGAATTTTGAAAGACTGTCATGTGAAAGAGGGATTTGGCTTGTTCTACTTACATCGAGCAAGAAGAACCAGGGACAATGGGTGGAAGCTGAAGAAACACACATTTTGGCCTTGTATAAGGAAGACAACTTCCTGACAATTAGAGCAGACCTGCACAACCTGTGGCCCATGAGCCACTTGCAGCAAGCCAAAGAATTTTGGGAAACTAAAAATCCTTTAGGATTTGCCTCAGGCCATAAGCAGCCGTTGGGCTGCAGGTTGTGCAGGTCTGAATTCAAGCCATCCGAAAGAAGAGTGAGCTACTATAGGAGATTGCTAGTTAATTCCTCATCACTGGAAGTCTTTAAGCAAAATGGGTTAACTGCTTGTTAGGGATGCTGCAGTATACTTTTTTTGTAAATGTATTATTTCTCCCAGTAGAATGTGAGGTCCTTGAGAACAGGTACTCTTTTTTTTTTTCTTTGAATCTCCAAAACCTGTTATAGTGCCTAACATATAATAGATAGTTAATAAATATTTGAATTGATTTGAGCACCTACAGTGTATAAAGTTATATAATAACTATTGGGGAGGCTACAAAAAATGCTTTTTTTCCTTCCACCAAAGATCCTTCCATGGGAAATGACAAATGTAGAGAAGAGGCTAATATGGTAGAGGCATTATTATATGTTAAATACTGACTGATGGATAAACATAAATCTATAGGCACTAGGGAGCCACTGAATTTTTTTTAAAGCAGAGGACTGACATGAATAAAGCAGAGCTTTAAGAACATTAGTCTGGTAAAATGTAGCATGAATTGGAGAGAAGAGAAACAGGTAACAAGGAGACATAGGAAGGCTCTTGTGGTCACTTGCAAAGGCCCTAAACTGGAGTAGATGTGGAAAGGAAAGACTGAAGAGATGTTGTCAAGAAACTATCATTAGGAAATGGGGGCAAATTAGGTACAGGAGAAAGAGAAAGGAATGCAATTCAGCACAGATGTTTGTTGACCTGAATGACTCCAAGATTATAAACCAGGGTTATTGGGAAGACATGAAAGGTAACAATTTTTTAAGATAATGAATGAGGCAGCATTGTGTAGGACAAGGGAGAGTAAATATTATTTCATGGGGCATAATTTGCTGACCAAAAACAATGAATCTGAAGGAAAAAAACCTAGGTTCAAATACTGGTTCTGATATTAACTATCTATAGGACTTACTAACAAGTTAGATACTTACTAGTTCATACTTACTAATAAGAGAGTATCTATCTAATCTATCATTTGACTTTAAGTGACTTAATATTTCTAGATCTCTCTTTTCTCGTCTTTATCCTCATTCTCACCTCATTTCCTCTCTTACAAGTGAGGTTGGCATGTTATTTAGTCATTCAGTCATGTCCAATTCTTCATGACCCAGTAGACCATACTATCCATGGGATTTTTTTGGCAAGGATATGGGAGTAGTTTTCCATTTCCTTCTCCAACGGATTAAGGCAAACAGAAATTAAGTGACTTGTTTGCCCAGGGTCACATAGCTAGTAAGTGTCTGAGGTCAAATTTGAACTCTGAGGTAGAATATCAAAAATGAGAGAATGATTTGTTTGAAATATTTGTTTGCATCTAAGGCAAATCATTCAAGATCATAGTAATATAAATTTGTGCTCTAGTCACTAATGCTGAGGAGGCCAAAGTTGATCAATTCTATGAAGACTTACAATATCTTCTAGAAATAACATTAAAAAAGTGTCACGTTCATCTTAGGGGATTGGAATGCTAAAGTAGGAAATCAAAAGATAATTGTAATAAAGGGCGAGTTTGGCCTTGAACTACAAAACAAAGCAAGGAAGAGAGTAATAGAGTTTTGTCAAGATTACTCACTGGTCATACAAACACTCTTCTTCAACAATCCAGGTGACTCTACCCATGGACATCATTAGATGGTCGATATTGAAATCAGATTGATTGTATACTTTGCAGCCGAAAGTAGAGAAGTTCTATATGGTCAGTCAAAACAAGACCTGGAGTTGACTGTGGCTCAGATCATGAGTTTCTTATTGCAAAATTCAGACAAACTGAAGAAAGTAGGGAAAACCATTAGACCTTATAGATATGACCTAAATAACATCCCTTGTGAATATGAAGTGGAAGTGATGAATAGATTTAAGGGATTAGATCTGGTAGATAGAGTACCTGAAGAACTATGAAGAGAGGTTCACAAGCACGGGTGGCAGGAATAACAAAAAATTCTGAAGAAAAAGATTAGTAAGAAAACAAAATAGCTGTCTGATGAGGCTTTGCAAATAGCTGAGAGGAGAAGGAAAGTGAAAGGCGAAGGAGAAAAATGAAAGATAAACCCAATTGAATGCAGAATTCTAGAGAATAGCAAAGAGAGATAAGATTTTCTTAAATGTGTAAAGCAAAGAAATAGGAAACAATAGAATGGGAAAGACAAGTGATCTCTTCAAGAAAAGTAGAGATATCAAGGGAGTGTTTCACATAAAAATGATCATGATAAAAGAAAAAATGGTAAGGACTTAACAGAAGCAGAAGAAATGAAAAAGAGGTAGCAACAATATACAGAAAAAACTATACAAAAAATTTTAACATCACCGATAACTCTGATGGTATCACTGATCTAGAGCCATATATCTTGGGGAATGAAGTCAAATGGGCTTTATTGCTAACAATAAAGATAGTAAAGGTAATGGAATTCCAGTTGAACTATTTGTAGTTCTAAAGGATGATGCAGTTGAGGTGCTGCACTCAATATGTCAATGTAACAGTAAACACCCCAAAATACACAGGGGGGCCTGGTACCACAGGTTCTTTGATCTGCTTCTCTAAAAAGAAAGGCAACTTTTGAGGGGTTAACAATCACTTTAATCATGCACAGGTATCAGAGAAAATCAAAATAGAAATTTCAGAGAAATCAAAAATCAATAGATCGCACATCCAAATTGCCTGACCATTAGCATACATGCATCTTTACCAGAGAGGGAAACACCAACATCTGAGTTTTCAAAGCCAGGGAGCTCCTTAGTGGCTTCCCAGATTCTTATCTGGCACACAACCTTCTTCCAAAAACCAAGCTCTAAAGTAAAACCTCACCCTCAGAGTATTTATACATTTATCAGAGCCAGAGGCATGACCCTCTGACCTAGTGCCTCAATAGAAAAAAACAAAAGGTACTTGGAACCCTCCTACAAAACAACTCCCCTAATCAAGCTTCTCTCAATGGGTAGGCCCATCAGTGGGTGGAGAAGATCTTCTTTAATCACATTCAAATAGAGGCATTATACTTCTTGATTATACTAAAACAAAAACAGCAGAAGATCCTACTTTGCTTGACCTCATAGTCAGCAAAATTAGAAAACTGAACAGTGGCCATTGAATTAGAAAAGATAAGTTTACATGTCAATCCTAAAGAAGGGAAATGCCAAAGAATGTTCAAATTGCCAAACAACTGCACTCAGTTCACATGCCAATAAGGTTATGCTCAAGATTCCACAAGGTAGGATTCAGCAATATGTTATCTAAGAATTACTAAAATATAGCTGGTTTTTGAAGACGCAGAAAAACTAGATACCAAATTGCAAGCATTCATTGGATTATGGAGAAAGCAAGGGAGTTCAAGGAAAAACATTTACTTCTGCTTCGCTGGTTACACTAAAGCCTTTGACTATGTGGGATCACAAATGTGACAAGTCCTCAAAGAAATGGAAGTACCAGATCATCTTACTTGTCTCCTGAAGAACCTGTATGTGGGTCAAGAAGCACCAGTTCGAATTGTACATGGAAAAACTGATTAGTTTGAAACTAAAACAGGATGTATTGTTACCTTATTTAAGTTAAATGCAGAGCATGTCATGCAAAATGCTAGACTGGATGAATCAAGAACTGGAATTAAGGTTGCCAGAAGAAATGCTACTATCTCAGATATGCAGATGATACCACTTTGATGGCAGAAAGGGAAGTGGAATTAAGAAGTCTCTTGTTGAGGGTGGAAGAGGAGAGTGTAAAGAGTATAAAAACTGGCTTGAAGCTAAACATTAAAAAAAAATAAGATCATGGAAATTGGTCCCATCAATTCCTGGAAAATAGTGGGAGAAAAAATGGAAATGATATCAGATCTTATATTCTTGGGCTAAAAGACCATGCAAACAGTGATTGCAGTGAAATTAAAAGACACTTGCTCCTTGGAAGGAGAGCTATGGCAAATTGGGACAGTATACTCAAAGGGAAAGATAGCACTTTTCTAATAAAGATCTATATAATCAAAGCTATGGTTTTTCCATTTGTAATGTATGGTTATGAGATTTGGACTATAAGGAAAACTAAGTGTCACAGAATTGATTCTGTCAAATTGGGGTACTAGACAAGCATTTTGAGAGTTCCTTGGATAGCAAAGGAGATCAAATCAGTCAATCCTTAAAGAAATTAATTCAGGCTATTCATTGAAAGGTCAAATATTGAAACTGAAGCTTAAGTACTTTGACTATATAATGAGAAGATAAGACTCATTGGAAAAGACCTTTACGATGCGAAAGATTAAAGGCAAAAGGAGAAGGTGGTTAGCAGAGGATGAGTGTCATGAAAGCAATGAACATGAGCTTGTACAAACTACAGGAAGTAGTGGAGGACAGATGGGACTGGGGAGCTATTGTCCAAAAGGTCACTAAGAATAGAGCATGAGTGAGTGACTGAACAACTTACTAACTCGACGCCCAGCGCTCTATCCACTGAGCTACCTAGCTGCCTCCAGCAGGTGAGTGCACACAGTTTGGCACATGGTATGAAATTGCTAAATGTTAAAGTTCTCTGATGTTCATTCATAGGATTTTTACCACTATCTCTTGTGGATTCATCTGTATTACTATATCTGGCACACAATTCCTTTCTTTTGAGGTATGAAGATTGAAGAAATGTATGTGAAATCAATTATTCAGCTGTTTTTTTTGTGGGTCATGTGATCCACTCTACCTTTCTATAGACTTACCTAAAAAACTGTACCTATTGACAAATCATCTAACTCCCTTATTTCAAGCCTTTCAAATATGTTAAGTCTAATATACATTACTTACTAAGCATTTATTCTGTTTAATCTACTTAAATTGTACATTGTATTGCCATACAAAATAGAATATTTGTTATTAATTAATTCGGCAAGTATTTTATGAGTATCTATTAGATCTAAGACACTGGACTAAAAAAGGCATGATCACCTTTTCTTAGTGAGCTTATGTGTAGTCTAGTAGGGAGATAAGATATTTAAAGTCATTAAAATATAATGTAGAATTTGAAAATACAATAAAAAGAATTACAAATGAAATGCTAAAAAAATCCAGATTAAAATGTCAATTGTTTATTTAAAATATTGTAGTGAATCTTTAATCTCATTGATGTGAGTAGTCCTTCCACTGATGGAGATTTACATTCCATATATACCTGCCTATATTGTGAGACTTTAGTCTGTCTTCTCATAAGTTCAACATAGGGGACCCTCCCAATGTGCTAGCAGCCTTCCTTGAGGATGACATAATGGAATGCAGAGGCTTTCCCTCACTCCCACTATGTGATCAGTCCATTTTCTTTTTCAGTGGTATATTGATTTGAAGATATCATTTACATCAATTTTCCTTAGTGATTTCCTGTAATAATGTGTTGCACTCTGCTCATGCCAGGGATGAAATTCACCATCGTTCTTTGGACAATCATTCATGCCATTTTTTTCCAGAGATTTTAGTGTTCCAGGATTTGCAACAGTAAAATGTCACTGGAAAAATAATAGTATTAAAATGATAGCTCCTTGTTTCAGGGAGAAACTTGGGCTCATTAAAAACACCTAAAATAATCCTATTTAAAGTATGTGAAGTGATAGCATTACAATGTGAACGGACTTTTTTTTTGCTTCCATTCCATTCATGGGCCAAAAGAAAAGAAGCAAGGCTTTACTTCATCTTTGCAATGGTATGTGGAAGTTACAATGGGACTAAAATTGTCTGGTTTTTATTTCTCCCCCCTTCCACATGGGTCTTCAATAAAATATTCAGAAGAAGAAAAGAAATTAAAACCAGACAAGCTATCAAAACTTTTAACCATAATCACTGCAGACATGCAGAAACTCTACCAATCCATATCATTTTTAAAATCACATTTTAATTTTCATTGCTGTTGAGCTGGAAACTCAAATTTAATATCATTGGATATTGGAATATCTTTGGAATATCATGACAATGCCTGAACAATTCCAATGACATAACTAATGAGGTTTTTGCAATATCTTTCCAAGCTACCTTAGTGCATGGTACCCATTCTGTGGGTAAATAGGACCTCATCACTGGATGCCACCTGAAGAAAAAGAAGTTGACTATGCCTCCGTCAGATTTAGAGATTTAGAAATTCCTGCTACCCAGCCAATTGAAAGAGTCTGCTCTTACCTACAAGGCAGTTCCCTAGCATCTCTTAAATGAGTATCTCCTTGTTAAAAGACCAGAGCACACACCAAAGTCTTGTTACATATGTTTGTTCACTTGCATCATCTAAATGTGTACGTATCATTTGTGGATGGCATGCGTAGAATGAAGCTGGTGCTTGGGCTATCTCTGCGCAGAGGAGAGCCATGGGCAGTGCCTAAAAAAATAAAGTTTGATTAATATTCATATCTTAATGACTAATCTTAGTGATTAATATCTTCATTTGACAAGGACCTAAGGAAGCCTTTCATATTAAAGACAGTGAAATTCATTTACACATAAAAAACCCAAATAAGGAAGTCTGATATTACCATACAATTTGATAGAAATGATTTTTGTTTTGATCTTACAGCTGGTTTCCCCCACAGCTCTTTGCAGTTAAGACTGTTTCTATATGATGCCAAACAGCTGAATAATGTGAAAAATTAATTCAATCATCCAGATGTTTCCAAATACCTTGATGTTTGTTCTCATGAAGACCAAATATCCAGATGACTTGCTGGGTGTTTCACTCTTTTACCAGATGTTTTAGCATCATATGGCTACAACTTTCCAGCCTCATCATTCTTTTTTCCACTTTTCTCCCCTTCCTCTCATGCAATAACAATCACCTATAACTTAATAGAGAATTAAAATGTGTAAGTATGTTGCTAAAATAGCTTATAAAATCATAGAAACCAACAAGTTATAATTTGTATTCATGTCATTTTCTAGTAAAGGAATCATAAAAAACCCAGGCAGGAAAGAACTAGCATGTATGGTCAGTTATACGCCTAGGCTTGATCAGTCTGAGATTTTTCTTTAGTCTCTTTTTCATGAATCCACACCTCAGAGTTGTGATTGTGGTAGTGGTCTCTTTTAAAAATCCTATAATTACCCCTACATGGAAAATAGTGAGACTAGATCATACTGATGACAAAGGTAGAAAAGGTAAGATTTTGAATTGTCAGCAGCTCTGGTGTACAGTTCCTATTGAGGAAGAGTAAAGAAAAAAAGTAGGCAGTTAATCATTGCTATCCCAAGTCCAACACTTTTCTTTCACTAGTGATGAATATTCTCACCTTCCCTTGATGGCCATGGCCATGGTCACTCAGTTAGTACTCACCACCCTCTATGGTAGACTCCTAGGGTGTAAGGAAGATACACTTCTACTACTTGACACTCTACTCCACTCTGCCCCATTCACCCCCTCTTCTGGTCTGTCCTCCCTTCTATTATCCACTCTTCTTCAATCTACCTTCCCCTCTATTTTCCTGTAGGGCAAAATAGATTTCTATACTCCATTGCCTGTATAGGCATGCTATACATATTAGCACGTATAGCATACAGTTGCATGCTAAAGTAATTTTTAACATTCATGATGTCTAGGCTCTTTTTTTGATCATGGTTTTCAGGTGGTCAAATAGTTCTTAAATTATCTCTAAAGGATCTATTTTCCAAGTCAGTTGTTTTTCCAATGAGATATTTCACATTGTCTTCTATTTTTTCATTCTTTTGGTTTTGTTTTAGAATTTATAATTAATAATTTCTCATAAAGTCATTAGCTTCCATTTGCTCTATTCTAATTTTTAAAGAACTATTTTCTTTTTTTTATATTTTATTTATTTATTTATCTATTTATCTATCTATCTATCTATCATCTATCTATTTATTTAACTTTTTACATTCATTTTCACAAAATTTTGGGTTCCAAATTTTCTCCCCTTTTATCCCCTCCCCCCACCCCAATACACCAAGCAATCTAATTTTCCCTATCTCCAATCTGCCCTCTCTTCTGTCATCCCTCCCTTCTCTTATCTCCATCTTCTCTTTTGTCCTGTAGGGCCAGATGACTTTCTATTCCTCATTAACTGTATGTCTTCTTTCCTAGTTGCAACAACAATACTAAACAGTTGTTCCTAAAACTTTGAGTTCCAAATTCTCCCCATCCCTCCCTCCCCACCCATTCCCCTTGGGAAGGCAGGCAATTCAATATAGGCCATATCTGTGTAGTTTTGCAAATGACCTCCCTGATAGTCGTGTTGTGTAAGACTAACTGGATTACCATCCCTCCTAACCTGCCCCTCATTGTTTCTCTTCTGTCTTTTGATCCTGTCCCTCCCCAAGTGTTGACTTCAAATTGCTCCCTCCTCCCTTTGCCCTCCCTTCCATCATCCCCCCCCCCCTTGCTTATCTCCTTCTCCCCCAGTTTCCTATACTGTAAGGTAGGTTTTCATACCAAAATGAGTGGGCATTTTATTCCTTCCTTTAGTCGAATATGATGAGGGTAAACTTCTTGTTTTTTTTCTCAGCTCTCCTCTTCTTCCCTCCACTAAAAAGTCTCCTGCTTGCCTCTTAAATGACATATAATTACCCCATTCCATTTCACCCTCTTTCCTCCCAGTACATTTCTCTCTCACCATTTACCTTAATTTCTTTTAAGATATGGTCCCATCCTATTCAATTCAATCTGTGCTCTCTGTCTTTGGGTGTGTGCATGTGTGTATGTGTGTGTGCGTGCATGCATGTACATGTGTGTGTAGGTGATTCTTGGTTTGAATCCTAGTTCCTTTGACTTCTGGAATATCCTATTCCATGCCCTTCGATCCCTTAATGTAGAAGTTGCTAGATCTTGAGTTATCCTGATTTTATTTCCACAATACTGGAATTGTTTCTTTCTGGCTGCTTGCAAGATTTTCTCCTTGACCTGGGAGTTCTGGAATTTGGCCACAATGTTCCTAGGAGTTTCTCTTTTTGGATCTCTTTCAGGTGGTGATCGATGGATTCTTTCAATACTTATTTTGCCCTCTGGTTCTAGAATGTCAGGGCAGTTTTCCTTGATAATTTCATGGAAGATGATGTCTAGGCTCTTTTTTTGATCATGACTTTCAGGTAGTCCCATAATTTTTAAATTGTCTCTCCTGGATCTATTTTCCAGGTCAGTTGTTTTTCCCATGAGATATTTCACATTCTCTTCCATTTTTTCATTCTTTTGATTTTGTTTTGTGATTTCTTGGTTTCTCAGAAAGTCATTAGACTCCATCTGTTCCATTCTAATTTTGAGAGAACTATTTTCTTCAGTGAGCTTTTGAGCCTGTTTCTCCATTTGGCTAATTCTGCATTTGAAAGCATTCTTCTCCTCATTGGCTTTTTGAACCTCTTTTGCCAATTGAGTGAGCCTATTTTTCAAGGTGTTATTTTCTTCAGCATTTTTTTGGGTCTCCTTTACCAAGGCATTGACCCGTTTTTCATACTTTTCTTGCATCTCTCTCATTTCTCTTCCCAGTTTTTCCTCCACCTGTCTAACTTGCTTTTCAAAATCCTTTTTGAGCTCTTCCAAGTCCTGAGCCCACCCAACATCCCCCTGGGATGTCTGGGGTACTGAGGCCCCACCCTCCACGTCTTTCCCTGATGGCAAGAATATGTCCTCATCGTCATCAGATCTGAAAGTTGGGATCATTTGCATCTGTTCGAAAAAACTCTCTATAGTCTTATTTTTCTTCCCTTTTCTAGGTATTTTCCCAGCCAGTTACTTGACTTCTGAGATTCCTGTCCACCCCCGCCTAGATCCGCCCAGCTAGTGCTTGGGGTCTGAAATTCAAATGGGCTATCCACGCTGCACAGCTGCTATTCAATGGAAGCTTTAGTTCTGGTGCTGGGGTGGGGGCAGGGCTGCCTCCCAGGCTCAGTTCCCTCAGGAGCTTTATGCAGAGACCTTCAGAAATGGAGTGGGGCAGGGCCGTCTCCCAGGCTCAGCTCCCTCAGGGGGTTTATGCAGAGACTTTCAGTAATGAAGATCCTGCCTGCTGCTGGGGGAGCTGCCTCTGCCGCCGCGCCCGCCTCTGCCTCCACCGCTTCCTCCCGAGTGGGCCCGAGTCACGGAGACACCCGCCTCCCTCTCGGCCAGCCAACCGTCTCTCTCACTGACCTGTAGCTTCTGTGGGCGGAGGGACTTTCCCGGCCGCCGGAGCTTCTGTCCCTGAAGCCTGCTTGGATCAGCTTCTCTGGGGCCGTGGCCAGGGCAGCTCTGGGGTGGGGTCCGCTTTCCGGGGCACGATGGACCCTGGGGATGGCTCTCCAGGGCTCTCTGGAATGGAAATCTCTTCCATTCTGTTTCTGCACACCTTGCAGTGATCCAGAACTTCTGGGGAACTCTTTTTACATTAAATATCTGGGCTGTGGGTTCGGAGATTGTAAACGTGCATCTTTCTACTCTGCCATCTTGGCTCCGCCCCCTAAAGAACTATTTTCTTCAGTGAGCTTTTGAACCTCCTTTTCCATTTGACTAATTCTGCTTTTTAGGACATTTTCCTCCTCATTGGCTTTTTGAACTTCTTTTGCCATTTGGGTTAGTCTATTTTTAAAAGTGTTATTTTCTTCAGCATTTTTTTTGGGTCTCCTTTAGCAAACTGTTGACTTGCTTTTCATGATTTTCTTCCATCACTCTCATTTCTCTGACCAATTTTTCCTCCACCTTTCTTATTTGATTTTCAAAATCCTTTTTGAATTCTTCTATGGTCTGAGACCATTACATATTTTTTTGGGGGGGTCGGGGCTGGGGCCTGGACTGGGGCCTAGACCTCCACTCACTTTTCACCCAGGTGAAAGAGCTTTCTCATTGACCTTTTCATCTATCTGGCATTTGTGGATTGAGAAATCTGGGAACTGCAGCTGCTACCTGTGATTCTGCTCCCTGGAACCTTCTCCAGTCTTTCTGTGCTGTGCTATGCAGCCAAGACTGGGCTGTACCATGCTCTGAACTTTGTGCTATAGACCTTTCCTATTGGCCTTCCAGGCAGTCTTGGGCTGGAAATCTCTTTAACTCTGTCATTTTGTAACTTCTGCTGCTCTAGAATTTGTTTAGAGTCATTTTTTGCAAGTATTTTATGGGCTATGGGGAGAGAGCTATAGCAGGTCAGTCTTTCTACTCCACCATCTTGGCTCTGCCTATGACATTAATTCTTAAACATGATACATTTATTTAAGAATTAGGGCAAGGTAAGAATAATCACATTTAGGAAGGAGAAGTAGAAATAATTCAACATCATAATTACTCAGTAAAAGGTAAAATAAGTGTAAGTAAGGTGGACTTTAGTGTGTTTAAGGGAATTTTTGTTATCCTTTCTTATATTTTAGTTCCCAGGATCCATAGCCATAACAATTTCTTGTTCCCATGTGTTAGATATGAGTTTTCATGATCATAGTTCAAAGCATCTCCACCAAGCTTGTGCAGTATTATATTATGACAAATAATATAAGCATTTGTGCTTAAAATTGTAAATATCCACTATGACTGTGCAGTGAGATACAGTGGTGAGATAATGTAAATTTTTCAGGCTACTGCTGGCAAGATGTCTTCTTTGTTTTTTGCCCTATAAAGCAAGAGGGCAATGGTCAATGACTTGGGAACCCCTAGGGTTGAATGCATAATCTGGAATTCTGTGCACGCCAGGACTGGCCCCATCAAGAATTGGGGGAAATTTGTGTTTCATAATCCCCATTGAGACTTTAGGGGATTTAGGGGATACCCAAGTTGTGCCTGTCTCAATTGACCCCATTGAGATATAAGGCTGGTTGCCCCCACATCTTGCTGGCCCCCTGGGAGAAAGGTGATTAGGGAATCCTGTAGGAGTTGGTCCTTCCATTATCAGCAACCCCTTTTGAAAAGAATAAGGTAAAATTATTAATCCCTCTGAAGTTGTCTTCCTATCCTTCCTGTCTGACCAGATCAAGAGTTAACCTGCACTAGCAGTGCTCCTGTGTGTTTACCTGGCTTACAATAAGAAACAATCAAAACATTTCCATAAACTCATAAACCTGGGTTATAGTTTCCCATCAATTCATACGGTGTTTATGGGGGAAATGGATACACTTTGTAGAAATCCAGTAATAGATGAATAAGGAAACCCAAGGGCCTGGGTCAGGTCACAATTCTGTACCATGGGCCTTCACATCTTTGTTCTTTTATGTAACAATCTGTAACCGATAAAGCCATTTCTCTGCTCGCTGCTCCCTTTCTGGTTTTCGCTACTCTCTTTTTAAGTAAAGCCGTACCTCTTCTGCTCTTCAGTCAATGAAACAGCAACAAGCTCTTTTTTATACATAGCCACCCTGAACTGGGCTTTGTGAAAAATATGCTCTTTCAATAACAAGTAGTTAATTTCCTTAAGCTGGAAAATTGCCAAGCTCCTCAAATCTGCAAATAGCAAGAGATTCTACTTTGTCCAATTATCTCCAAGCCTCTCCTCATAACAAAGCAGAGCTCACAACAAAACACATGCAAACATTGTTTTTACCCCCATCTTCCTTAAACCACTGAGGGCCACCAGATTTAACCTCTCTCAGACTTAAGGTGTTACCAGAGAGTAATAAGCTCAAACAGCTCTGTATGCAGAATCAGGATTCAGCACTCCACCAAACAGCATAGCAGCTGAAGAACTCTCAGCTGGCCCAGCCTTTCTTCAGTCAATCAACAAAGCAATAGCTCTCTTCCAATCAACAGGATCCTGTACAAATAGGTAAAGCACTATCCATCTTATCTGGAAGCCTTATATGTGTTTTGTCCCTTGTTTATTGTAACTCCTCCTGGGCTATTTGTTACAATCGTGTTTTATCTTTTGCCTATACAGTTATCCCTTCCACACTGTGAGGGTTGGGGGCATGGTAGCTTTGGGATTTGGAAAATCTGCGTTGAATTTTTTGGTCCTCCCTCTGTACCAGAGAAGAAGTCTGAATTTTTTATTTTTCTTTCATAGGGTGTTTACAGTATTAAAAAATAAAATATATTGATATGATAAACTACCATACATATATTTTGTGGATTTCTGAGTTTCCAAACTTTTTCCAGTTATCTGCTGGCCTTTGTGTGTTTTCTGAGCATTCTGCAAAACTGCTCCAAAATTCCCATTTAGTTTCTTGTGTTGACCTGCAATGTAGTGAAATTACCCTGGGGAAAGTCATTATGTGGAAGGGATAACTATAGATTCTTTTCTCTGTTTTTTTTTTTTTAATTTTTTTTTTATTTTTGAGTTTAAGCCTCGGTGATCAGGGACTCATCTCTACTTTCTGAGGTAAAGCTTAAGAAATCCACCTTTCTGTCAGATATGAACTCAACAACCCTGATACGCTCTTCCAAAATTATTTGATTAACAATGTTGCCTACTCTAACTTTAAGACTCTTAAAAAGTCACACAAATGAGCTGATGGGTCACAGTGCTCTGTAGTCATCATTATCTCAGACACTTCTCTGCCTTGAAGTAGCCTCAGAATACATTCATCCAAGGAGCAGTTCTCTATCTGGTCCTTAAAACAGTCTGTATCTTTCCTCAACGTTGCTCCTGATAGACTGTGTTTCTTTACATTGTCATTTTTATCAGTATTCTATGCATGTATTTTTTTTCCTTCTCCTTCCAGCAATTAAACTGTTTATATATGAAGGGGTCAATATTTAATATAGGTATAATATAAAATCTAGAAAATTAACCAGTAGAATCTCTCCTTGGGATAATTTTTTTGAAAAGTCAAACTTTTTTGAAAAAGCATAATTCAGAAAAAAAAGTTACTTTGGTAAAATAGAAACTAGTATAATTATAATTCTCCAAAAGCATAACATTATCTTATTACTACTCACTGAAGGTCTTTTAGCAGAGGCTAAAATCTCATTTATTGAAGATGTTGTATGAAAGATTTATGACAGTCCAATTTGGATTCCGTGTGGACCTACATTGATGCTCCCCCATAATATGGAGGTGACCCTGGATTCTTAAAGGCTATGCAAGGAGAGCTCAAGTCTTGATAGCATCTACCATATTAGAAAGACTCTAAGTCCCAGTAACTGACTATATTTGCTTTCTGAGAAGCAGTCTAAATAAGGACTAAAACATTGTCAATATTCTAGTTAATAGATGATGACTTTCTTCCCAATTCATAAAATAAATAAAGTTACAGAGTGGCCTTCAGGCTCATGAACCTTGGGCTCTTCTGCTTCTGTTTCTAGAGTAATGGTGGCAGAATGGCAGAAAAGGTAACAGATCATCCATTGGGGAATGGTTGAAAACGTTGTTTGTATCTAGATGTCATTGACTATTACTACGCCACAAGAAAAGATAAATATGAAAGATTTAGAGAAGCATGGGAAGATTCACATGAAGTGTTACAGAGTAAAGAAAGTAGACAAAGAAAACACATAAATCAAAAGAACCAAAGCACAAACTTGTAATAAAAAAATTGTAATAATCAAGAAGCTTGACTCTGAAGGAAAAGTTAAGAAAATATACTTCCTTCCCTTTTGCTGTAGAGGTGGAGGATTTGGAGTGTGGGATATTGCATGTACTGTCAGACCCAGTTTGCATATTGATTGATTTGGACGAACTACTTACCATATCTATATGTGTGTGTGTGTGTATGTGTGTCTGTATGTATGTATGTACAGTATGAGGAAGGGAATAGAGGTAGGGGAAGTATAGGTCAGGTTCTAGGGATATCAAATAGTTTAGTTTGGATGTTTTATAGAGTATATGGAGAGTCTTGGTATGACATAAAGCTTTAAAGTCTATGTAGAGAATGATAGGCAAAGGAGTGCAAAATTTATTTAGTAGTCAGTAATGGACAACTGAATATGAGCAGAGGACTGAGTATAGTGGAAAAGAATACACAGAGTCAAAAGACTTGAGTGTGAGTTGCAGCTTTCCAATCAACTAGATCATGACCTGTTTCTCTGGTTCTTGATTTCAATTCAGTTCAATTGAGAAAACATTTATTCCGTGTGTACTTCGTGCAAAGTAGCATAGGAGCACAGATAACAGGGTAATAGATTTAGAGCTAGAAAGGAAGCCTATCCTATACATTTTGTAAATGAATAAACATGCTAAGAGAGTTAGTTACATGCTTTATCCAGGGTGACATATATATTAAGAATTCTCAGGTGAATTTTTACCCTGTGTCTTTCTGACCCTAAGAAAAGCTTTTGATACACTATCTCATGTTACTGTCATAGAGAAAGTGGAAATTAGATGGATTCAGTGCTGGTTGTATAGCCAGAATCAAGGAGTAGCTTTTAATGGTCCAGTGTCAATGTGGAAGGACTTTGCTATCCCAGGTGTCTATACTAGGCCCCATGCTCTTTATATTTTTATCAATGAATAGGATAAAGACTTAGGCAATATGCTCATGAGATCTGCCAATGATACAAAGCTGGAAGGAATAGATAACACCTTGGGTGACAGAGTCATTATCTAAAAGGGTCATCTCAGTCTAGAGATTTGGGCAGAATCTAATAAGATGAAATTGAATAGAAATACATGTAAAATCATTCACTTGGGGACAAAAAATCAACTCGACAAATATAAAGTGGTAGAGGGATGGATAAATAACAATTGCTCTGAAACAGATCTAGATTCTTTAGTGAAGCAAAAGCAATATGAGTCAGTAGTGGAGTGGGGAAGTCAGAAAAGTTAATGCAAACTGTCCTTTCCTTCAAGATATCTTTAAAAATATCAATGCCTGAATGCCTTCAAAACTTTTTCACCTCCAACAAGGATTTTTTTTTATACATATTTGGTCAGGTCCAGCTGCAGTTTCCAACTTTATCATCAGTGCTACAGTTATTTCTTCATATAATAATATTTGATAATAATATAGATTATAAGCTTCTTGAGAGCTGGGATTATCTTTTGCCTTTCCTTGTATCCCTAGTGCTTAGAGTAATTACTGGCACATAGTATTTGCTTATTAAAAGCTTATTGACTTACTATTGGAGTTCACATCAGATAGTTCCACTATTAGCAAAATAAAGAGAATAGAACATAAAGATTTATTCCATTTCATGACCATTCATTGTCTTCCTTTCTTTTTAGTATACAAATACCCTCAAGGGGCAGCTAGATGGTGCAGTGGATAGAACACCAGTGCAGGAGTCAGGAGGACCTGAATTCAAATCTCACCTCAGACATTTGACACTCACAGTTGTGTGACCTTGGGCAAGTCCCTTAACCCCAATTGCCTCATCCTAGGTCCTCTCCAGTCATTCTGATGAATATCTGGTTACTGGATTCAGATGACTCTGGAGGAAAAGTGAGGTTGGTGACCTGCATGGCCCTCCCTCACTCAAAACAAAGTCAAGTGCAAGTCATGTCATCATTTCTCTGATGGCATGGTTTTCTTTGGCAACAGAGCACGAACACACACACACACACACACACACACACACACACACACACAAATGCCCTCAGCTTCTACTCTAGCTTAGATGGATTTCATATTAAGTTCTAGAAAACTCACTTTTTTAGTACCTGTTTCTAGCTCTTTTGTGAGGTTTTCTTTGGCAACAGAGCATGAACACACACACACACACACACACACACACACACACACACACACAAACAAATGCCCTCAGCTTCTACTCTAGCTTAGATGGATTTCATATTAAGTTCTAGAAAACTCACTTTTTTAGTACCTGTTTCTAGCTCTTTTGTGAGGTAATACCATTCATAACCTACCTTTTTGCATTTTCACAATGCTTTACACATTAGTTTTAACCTAAAATGGTTTTGCTCTTGCTTACCATGTCTACCAGTTTGGTAAATAGATACAGTGTTTCCTGACTGCAGTCATTTTCTATGTATGGGCTTTAGGGGTGATGAAAGCATTTTGGTCTTCTCAATGTAGTAACTGTTTTATATCTGCTAATTTCTCTAGGAAATGGTTATTGTCAAAGTCAATGTATTTCCTTTTGCCCATTTCCCATTTTCCAGACCATTTTTTAAAAAATTATTTTTTTATTTTTTGTTTTCAACATTAATTTTCACAAGATTTTGAGTTCCAAATTTTCTCCTCATTTCTCCCCTCCCCCCTAAGGTACTGTGCATTCTGATCACCCCTTCCCCCAATCTGCCCTCCCTTCTATCATACCCCTCCCTTTCTTTATCCCCATTTGCTATATTTTCCTGTAGGGCAAGATAGATTTCTATAACCATTACCTGTATTTCTTATTTCTAAGCTGCATATAAACATTTTTAACATTTGTTTTTAAAACTTTGAGTTCCAACTTCCCTTCTTTCCTCCTTCCCCACCCAACCCCACTGAGAAGACAAGCAATTCAATATAGGTTAGACATGTGTAGTTATGCAAAAGACTTCCATAAAAGTCATGTTGTGAAAGACTATATTTTCCTCCATCCTATCCTGCTCGTTTATTCTGTTCTCTCTTTTGACCTTGTCCCTTCCCAAAAGTGTTTACTTCTAATTACCACCTCCTCCCATTTGCCCTCCCTTCTATCATCCCCTGTATACCCCACTTCTCCCCTTCTCCCCTACTTTCCTGTAGTGTAAGATAGATTTTCATACTAAATTGAGTGTGCATGTTATTTTCTTCTTAAGCCAAATGTGATAAGAGTAAGCTTCACTTTTCTCCTCACACCTCCCCACTTTCCCCCTCCACTGCAAAAACTTTTTCTTTTTTCAATTATTTTATTTTTTTATTAAATAATTTTATTTGTTTTCAGTGTTCTACAATCACTTCCATCTATCTTAGATGTTTTTCCCTCCCTCCCTCTCCTCCCCTTCCCTCTTCAAGACAGCATACAATTTTATATAGGTTCTACATATACATTCCTATTAAAAACATTTTCACCTTAGTCATGTTTTATGGAGGAATTAAAATGAATGAGAGAAACTACAAAACAAAACAAAATGTAATACAAAAGAAAATAGTCTGTTTCATTCTGCTATACAGTTCTTTCTCTGGGTGTGGAAGGTATTTTATCCCAAGAGTCCTTTGGGAATTTTTTAAGTCCTTGCATTGCAATGAAGTGCTAAGTCTACCAGAAAAATTCCTCACACGCTGTGGTTGTTGCTGTGTACCAAGTTCTCCTGGTTCTGCTCTTTTCACTCATCATCAGTTCATATAAATCTTTTCTAGTCCTCTCTGACGTCTTTCTGTTCATCATTTCTTATAGCACAATAGTATTCCATTACATTTACATGCCACAACTTGTTCAGCTATTTCCCAAATGATGGGCATCCCCTTGATTTCCAGTTCTTGACCACTACAAAGAGAGCTGCTATAAATATTTTTGTGCATAGGTTTCTATAATCTCTTTGGGGTAGAGTCTCAGAAGTAATAATGGAGGGTTAACGGGTATGCACATTTTTGTAGCCCTTTGAGCACAGTTTCAAATTGCTCTCCAGAATGATTGGTTCAACTCATAGCTCCACCAACAATGTATTAGTGTTCCAACTCTCCCACATCTTCTGCAACATTTATCATCTTCCAATTTTGTCATGTTAGCCAATCAGATAGATGTGATGTGGTACCTCAGAGTTGTTTTGATTTGCATCTCTCTAATCAATAGTGATTTAGAGCATTTTTTCCTATGACTACAAATACCTTTAATATCTTCCTCTAAAAACATCTTGTTCATATCCTTTGACCATTTATCAATTGGGGAATGACTTTCATTCTTGTATCTTTGACTCAGTTCTCTATGTATTTTAGAAATGAGGCCTTTATCACAGACAATAGTTGCAAAACTTTCCCAGTTTTCTGCTTCCCTCCTAATCTTGGTTGCATTGGGTTTGTTTGTACAAAAACTTTTCAGTTTAATGAAATAAAAATTACCCATCTTGCACTTCATAATGTTCTCTATCTCTTGTTTGGTTAAAAATTTCTCCATTCTCCATAAATCTGACAAATACGCTATTCCATACTCCCCTAATTTGTTTATAGTATCAGTCTTTATACCTAGTTCATGTATCCATTTGGACTTTGTTCTTGTGTACAACGTTAGGCATTGGTCTATGCCAAGTTTCCACCACACTGTTACCCAGCTTTCCCAGCAATTTTTGTCACACAGTGAATTCTTATCCCAGCAGGTCAAATAGTACATTGCTATATTTATTGACTACTGTGTTTTGAGTACCTAACCTATTCTACTGGTCTATCTCTCTGTTTCTTAGCCAGTACCAAGTGCTTTTGATGACTGCTGCTTTATAATACAATTTGAGATCTCTTAGGGCTAGATCACCTTCCCTGGCATTACTTTTCATAGTTCCCTTGCTATTCTGGACCTTTTGTTCTTCCAGATGAATTTTGATATTTTTTTTCTGGCTCTACAAAATAATTATCTGATAGTTTGATTGACTTGGCACTGAAAAGGTAAATTAATTTAGGTATAATTGTCACTTGTATTGTATTAACTTGGCCTACCCACAAGCAACTAATGTTTTTCCACTTACTTAGATCTGACTTTATTTGTGCGAAAAGTGTTTTGTAATTGTGTTCATATAGGCCCTTGGTTTGTTTTGGCAGGTAGACTCCCAGATACTTTACAGTGTCTACTGTAGCTTTAAATGGGATTTCTCTTTCTATCTCTTGATGTTGAGCTTTGTTAGTAATATATAGAAATGCAAATGATTCATGTGGGTTTATTTTGTTACCTTCAACTTTGCCAAAGTTGTTTATTATTTCACATAGTTTTTTACTTGATTCTCTGGGATTCTCTAAGTATATCATCATATCATTTGCAAAGAGTGATAACATAGTTTCTTCTTTGCCTTTTCTAATTCCTTCGATTTCTTTTTCTTCTCTTATTGCTACAGCTAACATTTCTAGTACCATATTGAATAACAGTGTTGATAATAGGCAACCTTGTTTCACCCCTGATCTTATTGGAAATGCATATAGCTTAACCCCATTGAATATAATGCTTCCTGAAGGTTTTAGGTAGATACTGCTTATTATTTTATGTAAAGTTACATTTATTCCTATGTTCTCCAGTGTTTTTAATAGGAATGGGTGTTGCATTTTGTCAAAAGCTTTTTCTGCATCTGTTGAGATAATCATTTGGTTTCTGTTAGTTTTGTTGTTGATATGATCAATAATGTAAATAGTTTTCCTAATATTGAACCAGCCCTGCATTCCTGGTATCCTACCTGATCATAATGTACTATTCTCATGGTAAGTTGTTACATTCTTTTTGCTAACATCTTATTTAAAAGTTTTGCATCTGTATTCATTAGAGAAAGTGGTCTATATTTTTCTTTCTCTGTTTTGGTTCTTCCTGATTTAAGTATCAGAACCTTATTTGTATCATAAAAAGAATTTATTAGGACTCCTTCTTCCCCAATTTTTCCAAATAGTCTATATAGCATTGGAATTAACTGTTCTTTAAACGTTTGACAGAATTCACTTGTAAATTCATCTGACCCTGGAGATTTTTCCCTAGGGAGTTCATTGATGACTTGTTCAATTTCTTTTTCTGAGATGGGGTTATTTAAGTATTCAACTAACTTCCTCTTCTGCTAATCTTGGCAATTTACATTTTTTAAAATAATCATTCATCTTATTTAGATTGTCAAATTTATGGGCATACAGTTGGGCAAAATAATTTCTAATTATTATTTTAATTTCTTCCTCATTGGGTAGTTCACTCTTTTCATTTTTGATATTGGTAATTTAGTTTTCTTCTTTCTTTGCCTAAGAAGACCATGCCCAATTGATTGATTTCCTTTTTCTCTATTTTGTTGATGTAGGCATTCAAAGATATAAAACTTCCCCTAAGAACTGCTTTTGCAGTATTCCCATAAGATTTGGTAGATTGTCTCATTATCGTCATTCTCTTGAATGAAGTTGTTGATTGTTTCTATGATATGTTGTTTAACCCACTCATTCTTTAGAATAAGATTATTTAGTTTTCAATTAATTTTTAGTTTATCTTTCCATGGCCTTTGATTATATATAATTTTTATTGCTTATGATCTGACAAGGATGCATTGACTATCTGTCTTTCTGCACTAGATTGTGAGGTTTTTGTATATGTGCCATGCACTACTCAAAAAAAGGTATATTCCTTTCTATCCCCATTCAATTTTCTCTTGAGTTCTATCATATCTACCTTATCCAGAGTTTTATTCACCTCCTTAACTTCTTTCTGGTTTGTTTTGAAGTTAGATTTATCAAGTTCAGAGATGGGGAGGCTGAGGTCCCTCTAGTATAGTTTTGCTATCTATTTCTTCCTGTAACTTCCTTAACTTCTCCTCTAAGAATTTGGATGCTATACCACTTGGAGCATATATGTTTAGTAATGAAATTGCTTCATTGTCTATGGTGCCTTTTAGCAGCATATAGTTTCCTTCCTTATCTCTTTTGATTAGATCTACTTCTGTGTTTGCGTTGTCTGAGATTAGATTTGCTACCCCTGCTTTTTTTACATCAGCTGAAGCACAATATATTTTGTTCCAACCTTTTACCTTTACCCTCTGTGTATGCCTCCATTTCAAATGTGTTTCTTGTAAACAACTTATTGTTGGATTATGGTTTTTAATCCATTCTGCTATCCATCTCTGTTTTATGTGAGAGTTCATTCCATTAACATTCACAGTTATGATTACTATCTGTGCCTTTCCCTTCATCCCCTTTCTCCCGTTTATGCTTTTAGTTCCCCCTTCTGCCTTCCCTTCCACAAAAGAGTTTTAATTTTTGACCACTGCCTCCCTCAATCTTCCCTCCCTTCTTTCAGTCCCCCTCCCTTTTACTCCACTTTTCCCTTACTACTTCTTCCCTCCCTTTTAGCCTTCCCTCCCTTATCTTTCCCCCTTCCTTTCTCTCCTCCTGCCTGTAGAGCTAGTTATATTTCTATACTTAACTGAGTTTGTTGATATCTCCTTGAACCAAATCAGATGAGAGTAACTCTCAAACAATGCTTACTTCTCCTCTTTTCCCCTCTACTGTAATACATTTTTTTGCCTCTTCCTGTGAAGTAGTTTATTTTTTTCTTCCTCCTTTTCATATCTCCTGTTACAATCCCTTCACACCCTTAAGTCACATTTTTGTCATGACATCATTTACTTTATATCCACACCCTCTGTCTATGTATATCCCTTTTATATATCATAATAAGTATATAATTCTCAAGATAAACAAGTATCATCTTCCCTTATGGGGATGTAAACACTTTGCCCATATTGAGTAACAAGTTTTTTCCCCCTGTTTACCTTTTTATGCCTCTCTTGAGACCTATGTTTGAAGATCATATTTTCTATTGAGCTCTGGTCTTTCCATCAGAGAGGTCTGGAAATCCCTTATTTCATTGAAATCTCCATCTCCTTGCCTGAAATATTATTCTTGATCCTTGACTGTAGTCCCATCTCCTTTGCCTTATGAAATATCGTATTCCAATCCATTTGATCTTTTAAAGTAGAAGCTACAAGGTCCTGTGTGATAACTGTAGCTCCTCGGTGTTTGAGTTGTTTCTTCTGGTTGCCTGAAGCATTTTCTCCTTCACTTGATAGTTTTCAAATTTGGCAATGATAGTCCTTGGTGTTTTTAGTTTGGGATCCCTTTCAGGAGGTGAATGATGGATTCTTCCAATGACTATTTTGCCTTTCATTCTAGGATTTCTGGGCAGTTTTCCTTGATGATTTCTTGGAAGATATTGTCCAGGCTCTTTCTTTCATCATGGCTTTCTGGTAGACCAATAATCCTTGGATTTTCTCTCCTGGATCTATTTTCCGGGTCAATTGTTTTTCCAATTAGATATGTTACATTTTCTTCTATCTTTTTGCTCTTTAGATTTTGTTTGACTGATTCTTGATGTCTCATAGAGTCATTAACTTCTACTTTCCCAATTCTAATTTTTATCAAATTGTTTTCTTCAGTTAACTTTTGCATCTCTGTTTCCATCTGTCCAATTTTTCCTTTTAAGGAGTTATTTTCTCCAGTTAGGTTTTGCACTTCCTTTTCCATTTGTCCAATTAAATTCTTCTGGGATTTCTTTTTTCATATTTTAAAAATCATTGGCCAGTTTTTCTTCTATTTCTCTAATTTGGCTTTTAAAACCCTTCCTAAGCCCTTCCAAGAATGCTCTTTGGGCTTGAGACCTGTTTATGTTTCTTTCTGAAGATTCAGATGGGAGTTCAGTCTCAATACCAACCTCTTTGGCATTCTTGTTTAGGTCCTTGTCCCCACAGAAATATTCTATGGTCTTTTCTTTTCTGCTTTGCTTCTTACTCATGATAATCACCCTTTTCCTGGATTTTAAAGTAGATCTCTGCTTCTGGGGCACAGAGGGCTCTGTCCCACAGTTCTTGTGCCTAGAACTTGAGACTTTGTGTGTTGTGGATTCTGTTTTTTTTTAGCTAGAAGCTAAAATGCTGCAGCTAACCTGTACTGAGCTGACTGATGCTAGAAAGCAGAGGCCAGGTGAAGTCTTTCTGGGTTTCCCCAGAGTTATACTGAAGGTAGCTGCCTTAAGTGTGGGACACCAGTGGTCCAATCACATGAGGTCTCCTCTACTGAGCTAGAGCATAGGCAAGCTCAGAAGTTTGTGAACCTATCTACACTAGTGTCTTCCCAATTCTCCTGGGGTGCTGAGGCACTCCTTGGGTCATGTTGTTAGCAGTTGTGGGCTCCACACCCCTGGGACTCAGGATCTCCTTCCAGTTTGCTGAGATGGGGCTGTCTGGGACAGGATTTTTCCTGGGTAAATATTCTCTGGGCTTTTCAAGGTCAACGAGGGAAGAGAGATAGTAATTACTGATTGCTCCACCATCTTGGATCCCCGTAAAAGCTTTTTCTTGCCTCTTTTATGAGAGATAATTTGCCCTATTGCACTTCTCCCTTTCTCTCCCAATATATTCCCCTTGCACACCTTAAGTTTATTTTTTTAGATATCATCCCTTCCTATTCAATTCACACTGTGCCCTCTATATGTATATAATGCCTCCAACTATCCAAATACTGAGAAAAGTCTCAAGAGTTACAAATACTATCTTTCCATGGAGAAATGTAAATAGTTCAACTTTGGTTAAGTCCTTTATGGTTTTCCTTTCCTGTTTACCCTTTCATGCTTCCCTTGATTCTTGTGTCTGAAAGTCAACTTTTCTATTCAGCTCTGATCTTTTCATCAAGAACACCTAAAAGTCCTCTATTATATTGAATGACCATTTTTTCCCTGAAGTATTACACTCATCTTTGCTGAGTAGGTGATTCTTGGTGTTAATCCTAGTTCCTTTGACTTCTAGAATATCATATTTCTTAATAATTTTAAAATCATTGGCCAGTTTTTCTTCTATTTCCTTCTTCAGCTGTTCCAGGAGAACTGCTTGTACTTGCAAGTAGTTTATAACCCCTTCTGAAGTTTCAGATGGAAGTACAGTCTCAGCTGTGACCTCTTTGGGGTTTGTGTTTTGGTCCTTATCCCCATAGAAAGATTCTATGGTTCTTTCGGCCCTCTGCTTTTTCCTGTTCATGATTTTGATTGAGTGTTGTGGCTTCTGGTTCTTTCAGTCAGAAGCTAGAGAACTTTTTGCTGAGCTGATGTGTGAAAAAGCTAAAAGCAGGTTTTTGTTTGGTGTTTCCCTGATCAGCCCTGGGTTTAGCTTGTTAAGTGTGGCGGAGGAGTGGTCTGGTCACAGGAGATCTCCTCAGCTGAACTGAGGCAAAGGCAAGCTCAGGAGCTGGTAATCCCAACTGCCCTATTGTCTTTCTGATTCCCCTGGACAGCTGAGGCATGCCTAGATGCTAATGCATGTTCCCACCCCTCCTGGGGCTCCTCTCCTGGTGCTGAGGCTTGCCTGGGTACTAGTGCAAGTTTTCTCTGCCCTGGGTCCTCTGTCCTTCCGGTTTGCCTCTGCCACTGTAGGAGGAATCCCCCTTAGCTATTTTCCTCATCTCAGGTGTTATGAGACTATTGGTCTCCTTCTTCAATTTCTACTGATCTGGGATTTTTCTGGGGAGATATTTTATGGTTCTTTCATGGTCATCAAGGGGGGAGGAGAGAGCATTTACTGATCACTCCACCATCCTGGCTCCCGGAAGTTCAAGTAGGTGACTTACTGAAGTCTGATCTTCGGGCTGAAGGTCTCAGGAGCTGCTGCGCTGATAATCTGGCACTCCGGGGCTCTCACTGACTCGTTTCGGCTTGTCTCCTGCCCTGGGTGCCGCTCCTCTGGTTCTGCCCGCCACTCAGGTTTCTCAGGTCTCTTCTGCTCTGCTGTGCTGGCCATGCTGCGCTGTGCGCTGTGAGCTCACCCCCGCGGAACAGATCCTTCCCGTGGACCTTCCAGTCCAACCTGAGCTCCGAATCCGTCACCATCTGTCTCCCACTCAATTCTGCACCTCCAAAATTTGGTCAGATTCTCCTTTCAGAGGTACCTGGAGGAGTTTGTCCCAGAGCTTAGGTGAGTTGCTACTCTCACTCCTCCATCTTGGCTCCACCCCCCCTAGAATATCATATTTCAAGCCTTAATGTAGAAGCTGCTAGATCTTGTGTTATCCTGGTTGAATTTCCACAATACTGGAATTGTTTCTTTCTGGCTGCTTGCAATATTTTCTCCTTGACCTGAGAACTCTGGAATTTGGCTATAGTATTCCTAGCAGTTTTTCTTTTTGTATCTCTTTCAGGAGGTGATCAGTGGATTCTTTCAATACTTATTTTACCCTCTGGTTCTAGAATATCAGGGCAATTTTCCTTGATAATTTCATGAAAGATGATGTCTAGGCTCTTTTTGATCATGGCTTTCACATAGTTCCATAATTTTTAAATTGTCTCTCCTGGATCTCTTTTCCAGGTCCATTGTTTTCCCAGTGAGATATTTCACATTGTCTGCTATTTTTTCATTCCTTTAGTTTTGTTTTATAATTTCCTGATTTCTCATAAAGTCCTTAGCTGCCATCTGCTCCTTTCTAATCTTTAAGGAATTATTTTCTTCAGTGAGCTTTTGAATCTCCTTTTCCATCTCTTCTATTCTACTTTTTAGGGCATTCTTCTCCTCATTGGCTTTTTGGATCTCTTTTGCCATTTGAGTTAGTCTATTTTTTAAAGTGTTATTTTCTTCAGCATTTTTTGGGGTCTCCTTTATCAAGCAGTTGATTTGTTTTTCATAATTTTCTTGCATCACTCTCATTTCCCCAATTTTTGCTCTGTTTCTCTTACTTGATTTTCAAAATCCTTTTTGAGCTCTTCTATGGCCTGAGACCAGTTCATATTTTTCTTGGAGGCTTTAGATGGAGGAGCTTTGACTTTGTTTTCTTCTGTTTGCATGCTTTGATCTTCCTTGTGACCAAAGTAAGATTTTATAGTCTGATTATTTTTCCATTTTTTACTCACTTCCCCAGTCATTTACTTGACTTTTGAACTTTTTGTCCAGGTAGTTCTCTGCTTCCAGTGGGGGTGGTTGGTGTACTTTGAGTCACTCAATTCCCTCACAATCTGTGGGCCTAGAACTCCATAAATAGTAGTTGCACTTGCCTCTGCTGCTGCTTTGGCTGCCAAGGGCTCCTCTGCTCCTTCCCCCATCAGGCACCCTGGGGCTGGGACCAGACCACTCCACTCTCCTGAACTGGTCCCACAGACTTTTCCCCCTGACCTTCCAATTTTTCCTCAGCGTTTTGGGGTCATGAAATCTGGAAATCATCACAGGTATGAGAGATTCATTCTCCCCAAGGCCTGTTCAGCTCCTCTCTGGGCACTCAGGGCCCTCACTGGACTGTGCTCTGCTCCCAGTATGTTGCACCTCCCTGCAGTGTTCCAGTCTGTCTTGGGCTGAAGATTTGCTCCACTCCCTCTTTCTGTGGGTTCTGCAGCTCCAGAATTGGCTTAGAACCATTTTTTACAGATATTTGACTGAACTTAGTGGAAGTGCTCTAGAAAGTCCATGCTGTTACTCTGCCATCTTGACTCTGCCCCATAAGGATTCTTCCAGACTTTTTTTTTTTTAACAAATTCTAGCTGCTTTAATTTCAGACATCTTTATTTTTATCTTCTAAACTAGCAACTGATGTTGACTTTTATTCTAACTCATCAATGAAGGGGTGATTTTGAAATGACTTCTACATGGGTAACTGATATTTTCCAATACATTCAAACTGAATTTTCTATGCTATTATCTGGTACTTGTCTTCCAACTCATTTCTTTTTTAAAACAAAATTTTAAATTTAAATTCTTTTAAAATTCTATTATTTATTTATTTTAAACAGTTTTTTAAAATTTTAAGTTCCAAATTCTCTCTCTCTCAATCATTCCCAATCTATTAAGAAAGCAAGCAAAATGATAGCCATCATACATGTGAATCATGGAAAATATATTTCCATATTCACCATATATTTTTTAAAAAAGCAAGGAAAAATAAAGTGAGAAAATTACGCTTTGGTTTGCACTCAGAGTTTATGAGTTCTCTCTTTGGAGATAGTATTTTTTCATCATGAGTCCTTTAGAATTGTCTTGGATCATTATATTAATCAAAATAGCCAAGTCTTTCATAGTTGATCATCATTACAACATTGCTGTTACTGGCTACAGTGATCTCCTGGTTCTCACTTCACTTTACATCAGTTCATATAGGTCTTTCTATGTTGTTCTGAAATCATGCCCCTCATTTCTCACAGCACAATAGTACTTCATACAATCATGTGGCATAGATTGTTCAGCCATTCCCCAATTGATGAATATTTCCTTGATTTCTAATTCTTTGCCAATACAAAAAGACCTGCTACAAATATTTTTGTTCATGTAAATCCTTTGCTTTTCCTTTTATATCTTTGGAATAAAGATCTTATAGTGGTATTACTAGATCTAAAGATATGCACATTTTTATAGTTTCCTGGTCCTCGTTCCAAGTTGTTCTCCAGAATGGTCGGAGCAGTTTACTACTCAAGCAACAGTTTATTAGTATACCATTTTTCCCTGCATTCCCTCTAGCATCTGCAATTACTCTTATGTATGAAGTTGTACTTCAGAGTTATTTTAATTTGCTGTTCTCTAATCAATAGTGATTTAGAGAATTTTTTCATATGACTATAGGTAGTACTGATTTATTCTTCTGAAAACTACCTATTTCCTTTGACCATTTATTTCCTTTGACCATTCATCAGTTGGGGAATGGCTCTTATTTTTAACAAATTTGATTCAGTTTTAACAGTGTATATTTGAGAAATGAGGTCTTGATCAGAGAAACTTGTGCTAAAAATTTTGATATTATTTCATTATCTACAGTACCTTTTAGCAAAAAGGTCCCTTATTATCCCTTTCAATTAGATCTATTTTTGCTTTTGCTTTGTCTGAGATCATGATTGATATCCCTGCCTTTTTTTTTTTAGTTTAGCTGCAGCATAGTAGATCCTGCTCCAGCCTTTATTTTAATTCTCTATGTGTCTTTTTTTTCAAGTGTGTCTCTTATAAACAACATATCATTGAATTCTGGTTTCTCTATTTAATGGATGAGCTCATCCCATTCACATTCATGATTACTAACTGTTTTTCCCTTCATCCAATTTCTTCTTTTTCTCTCTCTCTCTTTATCTATCCTTCCTCAAAAGTCTATTTTGTTTCTAACTATTGTCTTCTTCAATTCTTCCCTCTGTTATCATTCTCTCCTCCCCCACTATTTCTGTATTGGGTGAGCTACATTTCTGTGCTCAACTAAGTGTATGTATGTATGTGTATACATACATACATACATACATACATATATATATATATATATATATATATATATATATATATATTCTTTTCTCTTTGAACCAATTCCAATGAGAATTAGGTTCAAGCATTGCCTTCCCCCCACATTTCTCCTTCTACTGTAAAAGCTCTTCCTCTTTAAAACTGTTTCACCTCTAGCATGGATTTCTTTTGTACATATTTGGTCAGGTCTAGCTCTGGTTTCCAACTTTATCTTCAGTGTCACAGTTATTTCTTCATATAATATATTCGATAACGATATCTGCCTCTTTTGTGTGAGAACATTTTCCACATTTTACCTTCCCTTTCCTCCTTCTCCCAGTGCATTCCTAACTCTCACTTCACTTTTTTTGGAGATCATTCCAAAATAATTTACTCACATCCATGTCTTCTGTTTATTCAAACTCCTTTTAAATGCCCTAATAATAATAACGTTCTTAGAAGTTATGTATCTTTTTATGATATAGGCTATATAAGTATAATTTTTATTGAAACCCTTATAATTACTCTTTCATGTTCACCTTTTTATGCTTCTCTTTAGTCTTATATTTGAATATCAAATTTCCTGTTCACTTCTGATATTTTAATCATTGAATATTCATTTTTTCCCTCTAAGGAATGCACCCAGTTTTTCTGGATGGGTGATTCTTGGATGTAATCCTAGTTCTTTTGCCATATGGAATATCACATTCCAAGCCCTTTGATTTTTTAATGTGAAAGTGCTAAATTTAGTGTGATCCTTATATTTGAATTGTTTCTTTGTGAGTGCTTGAAGTGTTTCCTCATTGACCTGAGAGCTCTGAAATTTAATTATGATATTCCTGGAATATTTTCATTTTGGGATCTCAGGAAATGATCTGTAGATTCTTCCAATTTTCTATTTACCACCTGGATCTAAGTTATTGGAGCAATTTTCCTGGCTGTTATACAAATATGCTGTCCATTTCTTTGATTGTGACTTTCAGAGAGTTTAATAATTCTTAAATGATCTCTTCTCAACATATTTTCTGGGTCAATTGTTTTTCTGGAGATATTTCGCATTTTCTTCTATTTTTTTCATTCTTTTGACTTTGTTTTATTTTCTTCTTAATATCTCATAGGGTCATTAACGGAAACTTACTTGGTTCTAATTTTTGAGAAATAATTTTCTTCAGCAAGATTTTGTAATTTTTTCCCCCCTTTTGTCTAATTTTGTTTTTTAAGGAATTCCTTTCTTCAATGAATTTTTTTGTCCCTCTTTTAGCATTAGGACACTTTTGTTTTTTTAAGGTGTCATTTCCTTCAGTACATTTATGTCTTTTTAAAAACTCAAACGTTAGTTCTCTTTTCATATGTCTCTTGCATTACTCTCATTTCTTTCCCCATTTTTTTCTTCTAACACTCATCTTGTTCCAGGAATTATTGTTGTGCTTGGGTCTGATGAACATTTTGCTTTGAGACTTTGTACATGTTTTCACTTTGCTGTCTTTTCCTGAGTTTATGTCTTGGTTTTCTCTGCCACCATAGCAGCTTTATATGATCAAATTATATTTTTGTTCTTTGTTCATTTTTCCAGTCTATTTCTTGACTTTTGAACTTTATTTAAAGTTGGGCTCTGCTCGCCTGGGGGTAAGGAGGCATTGTCTCAAGCTCCAGGGTTTTCATGCTGTTATTTTCAGAACCTGTTCTGGAGACTTCCATGTTTTTGGTTCTAAGATGATGTGATCTTCCAACTCATATCTTAAAGAGGTTTCCATGAAACACAAATGTGTTCTAAGTAGTCTAACAATCTTTAACCACTTAAAATTCTTAATCTAATATCAAAGCTTCCAATATATTTTTTTTACTGTTTTCCCTTGCACTCACCTTTGCAATGAAGTCACATATCACAGTATATATTGAACCTTGTTAAATTCTTCACAGAATTTCTTTTTTATCCTCTGTAAGGGATGGTGATACATAAGCTGCAACTGTCACATGAAATGGTGATTCTAATTGCTCATGTATGATGAAAGAAAATTTTTCAACTTTATTTGCTTCTCTAAAGAGAACCTGTAAGTCATTCTACCAGTTAGCTGCCAATTCTGTATATCTTCTGTTTCTTTTTATAGGAAAAATATCAATATGGATGTGATTCAGTTCCTTTAGTGATACATCGACTTGTTCGTTGGATAGCGATGGTACATTTAGAGTATCAATAATTTAATTGCTTGCAGATAGTCTAAGGACTATGTGATTCTTAACACCTTCTTCCCCATCATCCGCCACTAGACTATTACTGAAATAGAAGAGGATAAAGGATTAAAACCTGCTTTGCATTTTTAGCTCTTTCTAAGAGTTGCCATGGCCAACATGTTCATCACCTGGTGGTTGGTCTGCTGGCAATCAGTTTTTTGTTACTTTCTTCAAGTGGATCTAGGGCAGTAGACATAGCCTGTCACCAGAACCATATTCAAAACTTTTCATCTTTGTTAAACTTTCCAGAACTTGTGCTCAGCTGGCATAGACTTTGAGAACTTGGAATTATTTCCATGCCAATATGAGGCACCAGAGCAAGACATTTGTGGAGAAACTCATCAAATAACTCATCAGATAAATGTGCAACAAGAAAATATAGAACATGTGTTCATGAGCTTCAGTGTAGTTTTGCTCTATGACCTATTTTTTTAGGTGGAGCCATGTTTATACTTGGCCAGGAAAATGGACTGAATGGGTCTTTTCACCATGTTTCATTGTGTTTCATTGCAGTATCCACATGGATTATTAGGACTACAGTGTGAGACTCATGAACACTATGCTAAAATTTTCAAAGATTGCTTGTGTTGAGTAGTCAGAAGGCTTAGTTTGAATCTTAGCTCCACTACTTACTGTCTTGGTGATCCTGAGCAAGTAGTTTAATATCTCTGGGCTTTCACTAATCATCTGTAAAATGGGAGAATAATAACTCTCTTGCTTAATTAATAGAGGTCTGATGATGATCAAATGAAAAATATATGTGCAAGCATTAAGTTCACTATAAATCATCATCGATAGAGCATTTGTTGCATGCCAAGCACTTGGCAAATATAGGTTACTATTACTTGTAGAAATAATAACAATAAAGATAAAATAAATATCATAACTTTTATAGTCTGATATCACAAAAAAAGAAATAGCATCCACTTCAGATTATTAAATAGAAAAATAAATAGTAGTAGTTAATGGAAAATGGAAGATAAAGTAATTCATTAATTTATTTTTGGATGTTTTTTCCTTTCACTTGCACAGCAATAAATTTATATCCTGGAATCATCCTCGAACAAAATATGAAAGACATGATGTCAATAAGATACTAAAAACCTATTGTTTTCCTGGCCGGCCACCTTTAATCAAAAGTTTCTCTGACCATCTTACTATCCTTCCCTAGAGCTGGGAAAGTGCTCTGTGGTTTCAGAAGGCTTCTTTGGTTTATAGGTTAGATGCAAAGTGGAGAAAACAATTCATTAAACTCATTAGAATGTTAAATTTGAGTGGGACCTTCAGTGTTATTGTTGAGTCCTTCTTTTCATAGATGAGGACAAGATGACTTGTCTCCACTGAGTGTCATGACCAGAGAGTACCTGGATTTCTTACTCCTAGATTAGTTATTCTACTGTAGGAGCAGCTACATTTTTTTTTTCAGTAGCAGACTACATGATTAGAAATCTATCTACAGGTAAGTGGGCTGTCTCTCTCTCTTTTTTTCTCTCTCTCTCTCTCTTTTTCTCCTCTCTTTCCTCTCTCTCTCTTTCTCCCTTCTTTCTCTCTCTCTCTCCCTCCTCTCTCTCTCTCTCTCTCTCTGTCTCTCTCTCTCTCTCCCCCCCCCTCTCTCTCTTCTTCTCTGTCTCTCTGTCTCTGTCTCTGTCTCTGTCTCTGTCTCTGTCTCTCCCTCCCTCCCTCTCTCTCTCTCTCTCTCTCTCTCTCTCTCTCTCTCTCTGTCTCCCCCCTCTCTCTGAGTTGCTATCTGAAATCAGCCTGTAGCCATGATATTTACTGCCTTCACCTTCACCACAGTAACATAGATCATAGATCAGGTAATCAGGGCCTTCTAGCCTATTTGTTCATGTGTGCCAATACCTCTAAGCAGTTAAAAAAAACTTTCTGTACTAAAAAAATTTTGATGGTCTACTCCCAGGTGTCTATGGAACCCCAAATCAATATACTTTCTAATATTTTCAGAATATGTTTTTAAAAAATCATCAGCTTAATTATTGCTAAAATATGAAATGACCTAATCATTTTATTATGATTAATTACATTTTAGAAGACAGCTATTAATTTTTTTCCATCTATATAAAGAGGCAGACTAGACTGAAATTCTTAACTTGTAGTTTGTGGAGTTTTCTTTTTAATATTTTGATAGTTTTTCAAATCCCTTTGTATTCCTATGTGTTTTATTTTGTGTATTTAAAACTCTTCTTCTGAGTAAGGGTACATAGGTTTCATCAGACTGCCAAAATTGTCCATGACACACGAAAGATGAAAAATCTCTGAACTCAATGTTCCAAGGTGCCTTATAGCTCAAAAATATATGTTCCTATAATCCTCTGACTTTTTGTTCTAATTAGATTAAAAAGTAATTTCAGAGCAAGATAAAAATCTGATTCTGCCTCCCCCACTTCCTTATCCCAACTAGTGAAACTTTGGGAACCATAAAACCTAGTAAGGACAGTTGTGACTGTTTTTTTTCACTCAAACCACAATTTTATATTTTTAAAAGGTGCATTCTGTCATTGCCTCAGGAGTCTGGCACCCAACTCAAAGCTAAGCTTCATTTTAGAGATCAAAGAATTGAGAAAGCTTAGTTCATAGTTTTTTTTTCCTGGAAAGAAAAATAAGGTGATTTGAGTGGAGGGATACTGTTCCAAGAAACCGTCAAAATCCCAAAGTTTGCCCTAAAATCAGCATCTGGTCACATGGCCAATTTCAACAATTGAGGAAAAAAGCAGGATGGAGCTATCCTATGCCACTAAAAGGCTTAGCATACTAATGGCCCTTTGACCATTCAGCTACAGGACTCTGTCTTGCTGAGGAATAGAGGACTCACCCCCAACAGGAAGCACTGGTGAAGCCAAAGTGACATTAATTCCCTGTCAGATAAAACTTAGGTATTGTCTTGGATTCCCTCATGTATGAAAAGGGTTACCTACTCATAAAGTTTAAATAATATCATTTTACCTGATGGTTACTCTCTTATTTTGAATTAATGATTTCTAATACATTAAGGTTGACATTTTTGGCATGTCTTTGTTTTGTAAATAGATTGCAAAGGTCATACTCTGGCTGTCTGCCCCAGGACAAAATATTTGGGGAACTTTTCTGTGGGTAAGGATCACAAATAAAGTCAAGCATCAGAGGCCAAGAGATTCTGTCTCATTGCTTATGAACCAATAGCAGAGAGAAGATAATTCTCCAAGAGTTTGGGCAAAGTGAGACATAATCTGCTTTTGATTTACTTTTTCTCTGCCTTTCCATTGTCTGAGCTGGCATTTTAGGTTGATTTCTTTTTGTAAAATCTTTTCAGAGGAAAGTCTCTCTGCTAAATTAGCCAATAATAGTCTAAATAAACTTGTAAGAAACATGGAAAAAAAGGTTTAAAAACTTCAATGTTAGCATTTAAAAACTAATTTCTAAATGATATAATTGATCCATAGGTTGTCAAAAAAAGACTTTTCCCATGGAAGCTACAGGAGGTTGTGTGCTCGTTACCTTTCTCTTTCTGTCTGCAGAGCTTTGCTAAATCAGTCTTGCAAGTCGCCTGAGTTGTCAGGTTATACAATCTTAGTCTTTTTTGGCAGATATTTATTTATTATCCTCTCCAACGTTACCCATAGCTTGTACACCTTATACTGCCCAATTAACTTTTCTTTGAGTCATATTTTCAAAAGGGGAAATATTCATTTCAGGGAGATTATCTCTTATTAGATGAAAGAAGGATAACAGGCTCAAATCAGGGAGACTTCATTAAAAAGACTTTTAATCCCTTTTGTGTCTGTGTATTCTTCCCATCAGTTCAGAGAATGTGATAAATTTCTCTTTGAAATGACCATTCTCACTTTTTTTTCAGGCTCCAACACTTCAATGTAGCAGAAAAATAGGGTACTCTGATAGAGTAGTATTCGTCGCAGAGTTGCTTTGGGGAGTGGTGGTAAGGTTGACCAAGTATTAATAATGGTACTTTTTTTTTCTTATGAGAACTTGCAAAAGCATCAGAAGTTGGTGTTCATTTGAGCATTTCCAAAATAGAATGTATTCTTTGGATCATCAGGCTGGGGTAGATTCTCCTGAAAGTAAAATTATTACTGTAGAGTTTTTTTGAACAGCAGTTTTGTAACAATAATGTTCATTAATGTTTTCCATAACTTCTCAGGGTTCTCAACAATTTGCAAAAGATTAATTTTTAAATTGTAATTTTTCTGCCCAGATTATTTCCCCAAGTTTCCATGTAGTTTTACTTTAATGCTCATTAACCTTAATTATTCGTTGCTCCTTTTTATTGAAATGTTCTTGGGGGGAGATTCTCAGAGTTCTCAGATGCTCCTTTTGTTCTGTTTTCTATCTGAGAGGGAGCATGAATGAAAGTCATGGGTATATTTAGAATTCTGCAAATGTTACTTTGTAAAGATGTTAGAAGAGAACAAGTCAAATATATAAAGGGCAAGACAGCTGCTTGAGTAGGAATAAATATTTTTTAAAATTTGCTTTGCAAATTCTGGGGGAAAAATCCATCATTTGCTCTGACAAAATGTTGATTTGTAGATGATTAGTACCAATATTTGTGGTAGCTGTAAAAATCCCAACTAAAAAATAGTAAAATTCTAATATCTACAAAGAACTAATAGGATCAAACTATAAAAAATCAGAAATTCTTAGCTGAATTCCTGATTTTCTCTTTGGTGTATTAGAAAAATTACTTAGGACAGAAAGAACTGGCTAAGGAAGTTTAATAAGTATGAAATGTTTTAGATAAGATTTGAGTATAACTGAATCAGTTTGAAAAAGTATTATCCAGTATTTTACTTTTATTTGCCTCTCTCTCTCTCTGTGTGTATACATATATATGTATGTATACATATGCACACCCACATACACATATATACACATACATATATACCCATTTTTTAATATACTGTATACAAGTGAAAAATGTACTCCTAGGTATAATGATACCTTCAGCAACTGAAGAATTGCTGCACTCACAATTCCATTATCTAACAGTAAAAGATCTTATTCAACCACAAGGGAAATTATGAACTTTGTGTTTCTATGGAGAGCCCAATTTCTATACCACTATGTATTCAGAAGTGACAGCTTACAACATGAAAATAAGCAACAAATTTTTTTCCTGCTAACTGTTCTGAGCTCTGTTAAATAATAATATTTTAAACCAATGCTGTCATCATTTTCCCAGGAAACAGTAGTCTTAAAAATATTCATCGGAAGGCAGAATTTGTGCCTTGGTTTCTAATTTTGCAGTAATACATGTCACATCATTGGATTCCAATTGAGGACTCCTTTACTTGGATCCTCTGTAAAGTAAAGAAAGCAAATACTCTGAATGCCCCCAAAGTTTGAAGTGATGCCTTTTGAATGTGGAAGGTCTGGAACAAGAGGATGGATTCAATACAAATCCAAATTTGTGACTGAATGGTATTCCAAAGCTATTGTGCTACTAAGTCACATGTGGGGAGATGATAGGGTATTATGGTCTTTCTTAAATGTCCTATCTGCATACCAAACTCATGGGCTCTGAAGATTTGCCACAAAGTTCCCAAATGAGAATTATAAAGATCCTTTCTAGAAAGATTCTTTCATTTGATGATTTATTTCACCTGAAGGATGAAGAAGAGAACTCGTACACCTGACTCTCCAAAGACAGATAATTTTCTTTTGTTGCATATAGTTTAATAATCACATTCTGAATTTAAAGCTTTCCCTCCCTTAGGATGTTATCACATTTCCTTACATGCTCCATCAACTCATCTCTTTAAAAAATCAAATCCAAGTGAATTCTTTACACAGACCACTATCACTTTAACCCAAATATGCCTCAGAATGGTAAATGTTCCTCTAGGCTCTAGAGGAATACAGAATCCTGGCTTTTAACTCTCAGTGTGACCTCACAACTTCATCAGTAATCCCCTCCTCTCCCCCTTACCCAGTTATTCTGACTCCTTTCTAAGGCTTCTTATTTGCAAGGAGTTAGTTACTCCTACTAAAGTCTCTTTAAGGAAACTGTATGCTCATTGTCTGCATAATCTGATGAAGTTAAAGGCTTTGAGGATCTCTGTCTATAATAGACGAATAGGGTCTTTTGAGTGTAATTGTCTTAATCCTTAAGATGTTTTGTGTGCTGTGAATGGGAAAACCATCATTTCTTCTAGAACTTCCTGAGACTTTGGATCTTTAAGAGATGTTAAGATACTTTACCTCCTCTGTGTTATTGAGTAATGCATTGAATAGATGGAGCTAATAAGTACAAAGTCAGCATTTCCAAGTAAACGATTATAAATCAGTATCTACTGAATATTTTTATGCATTCATATTAAAAACTGAAAATTAAAAAGATAGTCAATCTTATTAGATTGCATATAATTAGTCAACAGGTTGCTGGTTTTTAGAATCAGAATATTATATATTGTGCCAAGAAAGGAAATAATTATTTTTATTATAACTTATTTTGTTTGCCAAGATTTAGTTAAACAAAATTTCATTCATTCATTCATCTCTCAAAAATCATATTGGGCCTCCTGTAGTCAAATTACAGTAGGTGTCAGAGGTGTTCTTTATCTTTTACTTCCTAATCATCCCCAAAATAAAAAAAAATTTAAAACAAATCTAATCCCTTTGTCCAATTATTTAGTCTCTGATAATTTTAAAATATAATTGAAATAGTAATTAAGGCAGAAAAACAGGTAGGCAAATTGTGAATTTTTTTCCGTAAACTCTTTAAAATTAGAGGAGATTTGAATATTCTTATAAAGCAATTTGCTTTCAGGCTGCAAGTTAAGTTAAATAATGTCTTACAATCCCTTGCATCCAGGTTTTTGAGTGAATCTTCCTAGCAGCACTTACCTACCTTATTCTTCTTTTTAGCAAAATTCCAGAATGTATCATGAAAGAGATGTCATAAGCAATTGGAAAGAGCACTGGTAATCACTACAAACTCACATTTGTTCATCAAGAATAAGTCATGCCAGATCATCTTTGATTAAGTTTGATTGGGAAAAAAGAGTTATTCTGAAAACTAGGAAGATCTAGGTTCAAGTCCCATTTTTGACAAACTGATTGTGTGATCCTGGACAAGTCACTTCATCCTGTTACCTCTGTTTCCTTATCTGTAAAATAAGCTGGAGAATGACAAACCACTCCAATATCTTTCCCAAGAAAACCCCAAATGGGATCACAAATAGTCAGACATGACTGAAAAATGACTGAGCAACATGTGTATGTTTATCTGTCTGTCTGTTTCTCTATACATATACATATATGTTTATATATATATATACACACACACACACAAAAATTATATGTTGGACTTCAACAAGATGTTTGGAAAAAGTCTCATTCTTATGGACAAGATAGAAAGGTATAGGTATATGGTGAGGTGGTAATACATACATATGATTTGAGAAATGTTTGAATACTCAAACTCAAGGAGGAGATGCTTAATGAATCAATATTGATTCAATTTTGGACCTCACCAAAGTGGGAATTTGTTTTGCTTGATTATGAATATTTGTAACAAAGTTTGGTTCCTATTTTTTCCAATAGGAGAGAGAGGAGTTAAGATGCAAAGGGAGATTATGGGAGGGTTCCCAAGAAGGAGAAGGGGGTCATTGAAGCAACTTTTAATGCACAAAGGAGAAGAAAAGGAAGGACAGAACAAGTCACAAACAGAAAAGTTACATGTATGTAAAATTAATTATATACTTGAAAAGAAAAGTAAGCTGTATGCAATAGAGATTTGTGGTTTTATGCGCAGTCCTCCTTTTTTTGTTCAATTATGTATGTGGGAGTGCTCATTTTATTTGCTGTATCAAGATTTTAAAAAGGGGAAAAATGAATTGGTGTTGCTGGTCCTTGGCCATATGCTGTTCAATATATTTATTAATGACTTATTTATTTATGAGTTAGGTAAAGACATTGATGACATTTATCAGAAATGAATAAAGATATGAACAAATATTTCTGAAGACAAAAATTGCAAATTATTAACAATCATATGAAAGGTTTCAAATTACTAATATGTATCAAAACAATCTGAGATTTTACTCTATACCCAACAAATTGAAAAAGATGACCAAAAATGGGAACAGTTTATTCTAGAAGAGCAATGGAAAGACAACTTAATACATTGTTGGTGAAGCTGTGATTTGGCTTGACCATTCTGGAAAACAATTTGAAATTATGCTTAAAGAGGTGATTAAGAGGATTGACTTTTTCCCTTAGAGATTCCACTGCTATACACACACACACACACACACACACACACACACACATACACACGTACACACACATACCAAGGAAGTCAAAGACAGAAAGTTCTCCTGTATGCTTAAGCACTCTGTAATATTTTATGTGATAGCAAAGAATTGAAAATAATGTGGGTACCTACTAATTAGGGAATGGATACAGAAATTATGTGTTAGTATAATGGAACATTACTGAAGTATAAAAAAGAATTCAGGAAAACTTTAGTAAGGCTTATATTATCTGGTGCAGACTGAAGTAGGAAGAACAGAAAAATAATGTGCATAATTATATAAATGAAAAGAACAATACAATGAAATTAAATATTGTGCAATTATAATGACCAAGTTGAGCCCCAGAGAAGAACTAAGAAAATGCATTTCCCTCCTTTCTTTCTAGAAGTGAAAAGTTACAGCATAGCAGGCTATATGTATGTCAACAGACAAGGTCAATGTGTTGATTGGTTTTAATTTATTTTTTAAATACCTTCTTTTCCCCCAAAAAAATTTGTTAAAAAGGCTATCTCACTAGATGAGGCGAAGAGGGATATTTGGAAATAAACATGATAATAGCATAAAGTCATTAAAAATAAAATAAAACTTTAAATGATATACTTTTTACATTTGCAGCTGCCATTAAAGCTGGGAAGGAAAGTTGATAAATTAGATGAAATGATTAGAATCTGAAAGGATTAGGATGCCTGAAGATCTCAACAGATTCAAAATGAGCCAAAGCTAAGGCCTACATTTTAGGCTGTTATTAAAAAACATCAACTGCACAGATACTGGATAGGGGAAAGACGTGGCTAGACAACTGTTTCTGTGAAAAGAACATACAAGTTTAATGAACTACAGTCTGAATGTGGCAGCAGACAGCAAAAACAAAAAAAAATGTGAGTTTAATCTATATTCATAGAATCAGACTGACAACAATGAAGGAAGTGATGATCCCGGTGTCCTCTGCCCTAGTCAGATCACTTCTGGAGTATTGGGTTTGGTTCTTGGCACCACATTTTAGAAGATATGCTAACAAGTTGGGATGTGTCCAGAGGAAGGAAACATTATTATCATTAACTGATGGAATTGGAGAACTTTATCCTGCAGAGAAAAATTAGGGAGGATTAAGAACTATTTCCCCAAAGTCATCATCTCATTCTTTCATTTTCATGCCACTGAATTATTTCTACTGTTTCCCATGTCTAGAATATTTAATCTTTTCCTCTACTGATAATAATTCTTGTTTTCCTTCAAGGTCCAATTCAGTTTCAACCTCATCTGTGAAGGCTTCCTTTATGCTCTAAATGTTAAAACTCTCTCCTTTCTAGCATTACTTCTTCGAATGTATTCATTGTATTTTCCTTAAACCCAAAAGAGCTTGGGCTCCGTGTAGGAGTCATTTTTGTCTTTATTCCTCCAGTTTTTAATACAGTGCACTTAGTACCCTTGCACATATTGGTTGCATAGAGTAAATAGGTATTAAACTGGAGAGTTGACATGATTGTAATCTTCATATATTTGAAAAGATGATTTGTGGAAAAAGGATTGGACTTATTTTCCTTGGTTACACTATAAAGAACCATAAACAATGAGTGAGAATTACTGGGATGTAGATTTCAGCTTGACATAAGGAAAAATAATTAATAATAAAAGCTGTCCTAAAGTAGAATCAATTGGCAAGCATTTATTAACCTCTTACCATGTCCTAGTCACTGTGCTAAGTACTGAGTAGACAGAGACAAAAGTGAAGCAGTCTCTATCCTTGAGGAGCTCCCAGTTCAATGGGTAAGATAATATACACACATATAAGAGTAATCATCATATTATTTAGCACACATAGTTTCTGGGATCACTCTTTGAACCCATCTCTAAGTAGTAGATTGGTTCCCCAAAGTAAGGTTGCTACTTTTCCCTTTCAGGATTCTAGAGGTACCACCTTTTGGGTTTGGAACTGTCCACTCTTTGAACCCATCTCTAACTAGTAGATTGGTTCCCCAAAGTAAGGTTGCTACTTTTCCCTTTCAGGATTCTAGAGGTACCACCTTTTGGGTTTGGAACTGTCCACTCTTTGAACCCATCTCTAACTAGTAGATTGGTTCCCCAAAGTAAGGTTGCTACTTTTCCCTTTCAGGATTCTAGAGGTACCACCTTTTGGGTTTGGAACTGTCCACTCTTTGAACTCATCTCTAACTAGTAGATTGGTTCCCCAAAGTAAGGTTGCTACTTTTCCCTTTCAGGATTCTAGAGGTACCACCTTTTGGGTTTGGGACTGTCTTTACAACAATATTGCTCACAAGTCCCTAGCTGGTATATCTGCTAATATCATGTAGTTACTACTTTAATATAGTTTTGACCAGTTGACTTTTTGTTAATATCAATTAACCTTTAAAGAAAAGGATGCTCCTTGAGAAAGTAGAGCAAGACAGAAGTACAAAAACATTCACCCAAAGCATGACTCATCTTCTCCTCCTCATACCTGCGGGCTCCCTGGGATAGTGAGCTTAAACTAAAAGTGGTTTCAATAGAGTATTCTCCTCACCAAGTTCACTTTTGGATGTGGCAAATCCAATGGACGAGTCCCTCTCTTGCTTTTTAAGACACTGTGTTTTGACTACTGGGCTGATTCACTCCTTGTCTGGATAAAGTGATTTATTTCTGAGAGATGGCTCCTCTCCAGGTTCCACTGTAATGCCTACTGGCAAGCTTTTTTATGGATTCCAGTGGCTGACCCTTTGGTGGTTCTAACCTTTCAAAGGTCACAAAGACATAATTTGCTCTGTTCTGGCTCTGGTGTTCAACCACCTAAAGTTAGGAATAGATGCAGCAGGGGTGGAAGAAACATTGGTGTCATGTGTTAACCAGCACAGGATAGCCTGCAGATAAGATAGCACTGCTGCTTTCTCCCCACCTGGAAATCCACAGCATTTCTTCATTTGGACATTGCTAAAAACGGAGAGTGTCAATCTTGCTTGTACATTGAGTTCCACCTCAGTAGCCAATAAAAGACTTTTTGTCACAAAGCAGTAAATCACAGAAACAGAGAACATCTCTACATTCTCTGGAGCAGGGATGTAAAACGCCACCTTTACATTACATTACTATACTTTCTATTACATACTTTGGGAAGCAGATTCACCAAGATTCCAAATGGGTGGATACTAGGTAAAGCATAGTAAAATGGCTCTGAAAACTGTGCCTCATGGTCTAGTCCTCTTACACACACAAAATGAATATTAGATAGTTTGGAGAGGGTGTGCACTGAGGAGGGGAGAGAGATTTAGAAAGACTTTTTGTAGCGGGCAGTACATGAGCTGAGTATTGAAGGAAATCAGGGCTTCCTAAAGCTGGAGGTGGAGGGGGGCAGGGAGAACATTCCTGGTGTCATGGAGGATAGCCAGTGCAAAGGCATGGAGAGAAGAGGTAGGACATCATGTGGAACAATGAGTAGGTCAGTATGGGTGGATTACAGAATAGATGTGTAAGAAGAATTGGAAGGATAGGAAAGGGCTATATTTTGAAGAGAAGTGTCAAATTGAGGAATGTATATATTTGATTCCAGAGGTAATGCAGAACACATGGGTATTATTGAGTAGAATGGTAGCATGATCAGAACTGTACTTCAGGAAAATCACTTTGGTGGCCATGAAGAGGACAGATTGTAATGAGGAGAAATTTGGGGAAGTAGGGGGTGGGAACTGCCTTACAAGGTAGTAAGTTTCGTTGAATGATCATTTGGATCATTTGTCTGTGATTTTTTGAAGGGAATTTCTGCTTTGGGTATGAGTTATAATCAATGACCTCTGAGGTCCTTCCAACTCTGAGATTTTCTGATTTTTAAGTTTATCAAAACTCCCCAAATTCAGGTCTTCTCAGTCAAAACAATCCCCAATGTTTGCTTTGCTTTGACTATATAGACAAAGTATATTTTAATAATTTCAAGATCAATAAAACTCAAATCATCTATGTCTTCAATTCAAGTTCAATCCATATTTCCAATGAACAGAATACAACTGAGTTGTATTAAATTTCCAAATCCTTTGAGTCTTTTTCATGGGCAAAATGAAAAGCCTTTTTGTCTTCTTGAAATTCATGAGTTTATTGCATGGGCATGTTCTAATGCATGTGAACATTTAGATTTCTGAATTTGAAAGGTTATAACAGGATAAGGAAAATTATCCTATTCTGAGTTTTTAAAACAATCATACTATTTGTAAAATTTATTGCAAACCCATTTCATAAACAAATGAAAAAGCTCCAGTTATTGCATTTTGGCAAAATTTAACAAAGAAAGAATAGCTGTTCACTGTCCATATGCCCTAGCAAATGTCCACATTAAGAAGTTTTCTCCTTTTCTAAATCATTCATGTTCTTTGATCATTTCTGCCTTGGGAGAGAGTGGATGTGCCTAAGTTTCTTATAGTCTCCGGCAAGTCTGTATGTCTTTCCCACAAAAAATTGCTCCCACTTTGTTTCTTTTTTTTTAATTCTAAAGTGATTTTTTTTGTTGTACCAAATAATTTTGCCTTTGCACATTGTTTTTTTGTCAGCAATGATACATTTTGTTTAATTGATTTAAATATCTTGTCTCTGTAGTGGAAATGAATATATCATTCCTTTCTATGCCTATTTTAAAAGAAAATATATGTGTATATATATGTATGCACACATGTATGTACATTTGGATTGTTGATCCAGTTGGTATTTATCATGATGCATGGCTTGAGGTGTGGATCTAAGCCTTCTTCTTTTTTTGGCCATGTAGTTACCTAATTTTCTCAGCAGGCTTTTTTTTTTTTAATTGAATAATGAATTATTTGTTTTTTCAGTTTTTAAAGGGTGACTTCATTAAATGTTAACCTTTTTTCTTCATTGGGTTCTATTTTTCACATAGAAATATTTAAGATGTGGTTATATAATATTTACTTATATTTTCATTTTTATGAAACATATGCACGGCACTTTGAGAAGCACAATAAATTTAAAAAGAGTGTGGTGCAGTGGATGAGATACTGGACAGAGAGTCAGAAAAACCTGGGTTTAAATATTTTTTCATCATTCTTCCTTAGACTGGACATACACACACATAATCACATAACTACCTCTGTAAAGAGTTATTTTGTCATCAAATATATGAAGCCTAATGGGTAAAAGAAACTGATTAACTCTTAGCCTGAATTTAAAACTCCTTGAACTTACAGAAAAGTCCTCTTTCAAATTACTTCATTAAATTACTCTAAATGATTTCAGGAGAAGTGAAAAGTTGGGATCCCCTTTGTAGTATGTATCCAGCTCTGGTATGACCAGGGTCTAGTACAATGAAACTATCACCTTATTCCTGGACACTAAGCCTTTCTTAATGTAGGTCAAGATAGCATTAGCTTTTTTGGCTGCCATGTTGTAATACAACATATTGAATTTGTATCAGCTACAACTCCCAGGGGCAGCTAAGTGGTGCAGTGGATAGAGCACCAGTGCAGGAGTCAGGAGGATCTGAGTTCAAATCTCACCTCAGATGCTTGATACCCACTAGCCGTGTAACCTTGGGCAAGCCCCTTAACCCCAATTGCCTCATCCTGGGTCATCTTCAGTCATCCTGATGAATATCTGGTCACTGGATTCAGATGGCTCTGGAGGAGAAGTGAGGCTGGTGACATGCGCAGCCCTCCCTCACTCAAAAAAAAGTCAAGTCATGTCATTATTTCTCTGATGGCATGGTCTTCTTCAGCACACTACAACTCCCAGGCAGATTAACTTCTATTTAACCATATCTATCCCATATTTTATTTGTGAAGTGATTTTTGAACGCAAATGAAAATCAGGTATGAATGTAGGTTACTCTTATCTTTTAAAATGTAGACCTATTAGATTCAGTCCAATGTTCTAGACTGCCAAATTTAGATGTTTTGGGATCTCAACTTTGTCATCTATTATATCCTTTTGATATTTTATTAATTTTTTTGCATCTGAAAATTTGATAAGATTGCCTTCTTTGCCTTTATCCAAGTCATAGGGCCAAGGATAAATCCATGAGGTACTCAGTTGGACACCTCTTTTCAAGGTGACCTGAGACGATTAATATCCATTCTTCCAGTCTAGCCATCCTATTGGTTTTGAATCCATCTAATTTTGCTGTCATATAGCTTACATCTCTCCCTCTTTTCTCTAAGGATAACATGAAATACATTAGCAAGTACTTTACTAAAATCAAGGTTATGATATCTACAGAATTTCTGAGATTTAGTAATCCTTTTAAAAAGAAAAGATGTTAATCTGACATGACCTGTTCCTAGTGAAGCCCTATCAGTCCATTGTGACCACTATTTCCTTTCCTATACATTCATTATTCCATCCTACTTATCTGTCTTTTAAAAAAACTTTTCCTAATTAAGATCTTAACAAACATAAACATCGCAAATTTAAAAAAAGAAAAAATGTATATGAATCTGAAAACTTCTGTTAAGATTAAGATTAAAATGAAGTACATGTACTTTAAGTTAAATTTAATGCAAAATTGTCCTGACTGCCTGTCCTCTTCAA